>NW_010729118.1:905337-939013 GCF_000365185.1 Nelumbo nucifera | reverse complement strand
TTCAGCCCTATGAAAGCATCTTCCTTTACACAAGTGCACCTCATCGTAACTGTAGATGACATTGCCGCACTATCATTTCAACTAGATCCCACTGGGTTAATTTTGGTTGTTGGGGTTCAACAGTATAGGTTGTTGAGACAGTTTTTGGGCAGTTCACTTATTCACGCCTATGCTCATTCTGTGGTTTTTAGTTAAAATAAATTAATATATAATTATTAATTTATCTATTCTCATGATAACGTGACATTTCCAGAAATGTCACTAACAACTAAAGTTTAGTTGTTCGCCCCCAACAACTAAAGTTTTTCCGATCCCAAAGAGGATGATCGTGTGATATGTTCTAGCTGGCTACTACGGCAATGCTGCTGCATTTCTGGCAGCATTATCCACTTATCCCTAGAATATATAGGGTTTGGGATTGGTGGAGGCAATGGTGATCAGCCGTGCTAAACACCATCAAATCAGTGGCCGATTTGATGGTGATCAAGGGCTGACCTCACTTTACCATGCTAAACATCTTCCTTTTTGCTGACATGTTAGACATTTCGGGTTTGACAAGATGGATTTTGGGTCCGGGAAACCCATGTATGGTGGGCCCGCCAAGGCAGGCATTGGGCTCGTTCCTGGGTTTTGTAACTTCTACACCCACTCCAGAAATAGCAATTAGCTAGAGTGAGAAAGGATTTGTGATGGAGTTCGAGACAAACGGTGTTTGGTATGACTTCCGTTTATTTAATAAATGGTGCTAGGTCATCGCTAATTAGAGGTGTCAATTGGATTGGATTTGGTCCAAACCGATACAGTCCAGTGTAAATTTATTTATAAAATGGATTGGACCCAATTTAGTCCAAATTCAATATAAACCAAACCTAATCCATTAAAATTGTAAATGAATTGGATTGGATCTAATCCAAACCAAATAAAATATAAAAAACAGAACATATAAAAATTATAAAAATATATTGAAATGAAGAAAATATGAAAATTACAAAAATATACCTTTTTGGCATTGAAAAAGCACTTTTGTAAAAGTGATTTCATAAAAGTTCTTTGTATAAAAGTTCTTTTGTAAAAGCACTTTTATGAAAGTACTTTTATAAAAGTACTCCCATATAAGTGCTTTTGTAAAATTTCTTTCGTAAAAGTGCTTTTTGTAAAAGTGATTTCATAAAAATGCTTTCATGTAAAAGTACTTTTATAAAAGTGCTTTCATAAAAGTACTTTCGTAAAAGTGCTTTCGTAAAAGTGCTTTTATAAAATTGCCTTGTAAAAGTGCTTTCGTGTAAAAAGTACTTTTGTAAAAGTGCTTTCATAAACGTACTTTTCATAAAATTACTTTTACAAAAGTACTTTTATAAAAGTGCTTTCGTAAAACGTTTATCAACCACTTTTTCTCGATTTTGAAGACAAATCAAGTATGAACATTTATTTAATAAACGAAAGTCATACCAAACATATACAATGTTAATGAAGATTGTGGCGGAACGTAGTAGCAAGTAGGGGTGAGTAATGGGTCAATTCTACTTAGAACTGGTTGGAACTGACCTCGAACTGGTTTTATTCAATTAGTTATTGGGTAGGTCTTCTTCCCAAGTTTGGGGGTTTACCCTATCCAAACCAACATTGAGTGGCTTTGGTGGAATCGACTTAATTAACCTTGGATTTGAATAATGGATTATGATGTATTGTTTTGGGTTGATTATGTATTGTGTTTTATTTACACTGAAATTTCATTCAATTAAACTATGGAAAGTGTGTGAAGTTGGGTTATGAATTAGTAATGACTATGTGGTATTAGTTAGGGAGTGTTCGACAACATGGTTGGATCGAACACCCCTAGGTTGCATATATATGGATTGTGTTTTATTTTCTTTGAGATTGAATGATTACATGGATTTGAAATGTGAAATGTTTTATCATGGATAGTCATCCAAATCAAGGATCAAAATATCACAGCGTATCAGGGTGTATGAATTGATACATATCATATAGGGGACTTCTCGATATGCCCCTAAGGGGTGTTTCAAGGTTTGGTCTAGTTCAGGGGAGTAAACTAGGCTTAAACCAACCCTTCTGAACTAGTTTCAAAGAAAAAAAATAACAAAGCAAGCAAAGATCGACCTGTATCGATATTTTGAACCTTGATCCAAGGTCAAAGCTTTGAAAGGGAAAAGAATAAGAAAAACAACATATTATTATTTAAGAAAATAGGCACCAAGGTCAATCCCAACCTTGGAACCAATCTTAACAGATAGGTTTTGGTTCCAAAAATCTAGAATCAACCCTTACAAGATAGGTTTCATGTGCTGCTATTCAACAACAAAGTTTGCTTCAAGACATATGTGATTAGATTTAAAGATTAAAGTATTATAGAAAAATATTTTTGGAAACAATAGCATTATATGGTACTATTAAAATATTTTAATTTGAGAATTATGGCTTAGATAGGAACTAACATGTTCATAAAGACTTTTCAATACAAAAATATAGACATTTAGATTTTGAAAGGTTTTTTCATTATGCTTCTTTAAATGGCTTGACTAGTGATTACATTATTACATTTAAAAATTATTTTAACAATTACCATTTGAAAACATTGACATTATATGATTCTATTCACTAGATCTCCCATCACTTAGTTCAATTTATTTATGGGAAACGATAGCTCACCTGCTGGATAAACATGCTCTCTCCATCTCTAATATTTTTAGTCTTTAACCGCTCATTTTATTCTCTTAGCCTAAAGAACAATTGTAACCCAAGCACTTAATCAATGAACAACCTTTACCCTTTTGGTGTAAAAAATTGGTATGGCTTGGATGTGAAAGCTAGGGCAAGTTTAGGCATTGTATAGTAAAGATGGGAGCAAAAGGATAAAGCTGGTGTAAATACATTGGGATGCAAATATAGGTATGTAGAGTGCAAATAGGAAGCAATATTAGCAATATTAAGTGGTCCCTAGTTCATATAAAAGATTATCAGAGAGTTGATATGAGAAAATGGTACAATTTTTTTGTCTGTCTTTGGATGTATAATTTGCTTTATCATAAGTTCAAATGAAACAAGAAATATACTTTTTTATCAGATTAAAATACAAATGATGAATTGATTATTACAAACAAATAGATGCTAAATGGAACTAAGTGCACAATTCGTATTCAATTCATATTTATACTACACTACAAACAAATAGAGCCAAGGGAATAATAGGGTTGTTTGACCAAGAATGCTAGAAATAAAAGCCACCTCTTAGAGAAATACTAGTGACTCATGGTATAAATTAGAGGAGAGGTTGGGATTGTTAGTGAAGTAGATGAAGCAGCAAGCAAGTTTAGATGGACTTCCCATAGAGTGTGCCCCACATGCGCCCCAATGCATGGGAGATGTTCCCAATGTACAACAAATGGGTTGTGGGGTGAACTTTGTAGGAAGTGCATCCAGTCTCATAGCAGACCCCCTAATGGATTGAATACAAGTTTTTCTGGTATCATGACTTTTTAGTAACATGCATAAATCAATTTTTTGACATAGGCTAGTTGTATATATTATACTAGCGGGGACCCGTGTGATGCACGAGTTTTGTTAATCAAGACTTATAAACAAATTAAAAGAATAAAAATAATGGTCATATCAATTTGACAAAAAACTAAAATAAACTATAATAAGAATGCCCAAAACAAAGTGAATTGCATAGTTTATGGAAATAATCATAAACAATATAATTCATGGAAAAGAAAATTAATGTAGTTCATTAATGTTCACATAAAAGATAAAGCCAATTAAGTTCTAAATTATTGAAATAATATTGAATAATTCTAACTTTCTCATCACTATTGTTTAGCCTACAACAAAAAATATTGTAGTCACTATTTTAAAGAAATATAAATTAAAATATTTAATTAAATAATATAGATATAATTAAAATTTAATTACCATGATCGAAGATTGTATTCTTCTACAATGAAAGAATTGAAAAACAACTTTGTGTTCTTAATAAAAGTATCAATAAGTTGCCTTGTTATCATGTTTTCATGCATAAGTAATTAATGATGATATTTGTATAATTTCAAAAATTTTAAATTAAAATTACCTTTATAATACCTCACTTTCATGCAATTTCTAACAATAATCATAATATCCTCTTTCATTTCTGGAATGTATAAATCAATAGCATATGCAAGATGATTTTATAAAATAATTTTATCAGTACTAACTTGTTATTTACACAAAAATAATGTTAAAACTAAATAAATTAAATTTATCAGTATTATGTATAACGATAATAACAATTATAATTAGTTATTGATAATACAATAAAATGATATTTTTCTTTATTGCACTTGAGTATATTTTGGCAGTATGACCCACATTTATAATTACTCCAATGACATTTATTATGAATGATATAGTTAGTATAAATTAATGTTTAAATATACTGATAACATTTAGTACTAAAGCAATTTATACATACCTATAAATATATTTTTTTCTGCATATTAACAATTTTGTCAAAAGACACAAAATTATACTTATAATATCGGATTCCAATGAAATCTTTAATGTTTGTTACAATTTCTATAATACTTGTAGAATGCATCTGTATAGTATTTCTACTTACAGTATATTCAATGTTAGCATAATGAATTCTTAATCATGAAATACAATATACAAATCCTTCAATAATCAATTGCTAAAATTTGTCAATTTATATAAAAAACAACTTGATTTCTACATTATCACCTTGTTAAAAGACTAAGTACAAATTCAATATATTTATATTTCAAAATTAAAGCATTTTTAATTTGCTTAGGAGTAAGTAAAAAATTACATGAGAATCAACAAATAACATCTTGCAAACCTTATAAATCTTATCATCTGATTGATATGTATGATTATCCAATTTTTTGATAAAGCGTCCCTTAAGATCACAATATGGAATCCAAAAATACATTTTAGATATTGGTGGACGGAATACCATCTTTTTGTATTAAATATCAAATTAAAGTTTCTCGATAGTAGAAAGTAGCACCATAAACATAAACAAATCTATATCTATGTCTCAAAAGATCAACAAATTGAATAAATCTATCAAATATATAAAAATGTCTCAAAAGTTCAACAAAGTCAAAGGTTTGTAAAAATGTCTCAGAAGTTAAAAATCTATCAAGTATCCTAAAAATGTCTCAAAATTCATTCTTTTCATTCTTCGACAACAAAAAAAAAAGCTCCATGCAATACTACCTAAATAATTTAAAAGTTAAAATTAGATTAATTATATGTCAAATATAAAAAATGACAACACATGTTATATTAAAAAAATAATTAAATACTAGTTAATGCTAATCAAGATGGCCATTTTCATCAATAGTAAGATTCAGATTACATTCAACTTCTACTACAACAACTATCATTGCATCTTTCTCATAATCCATCAAGACATACACTAACTTAGAGAGTTCTTTTGGTGTTTATTCTTCAAGTTATCTTAATTATTGAAACAATCTTAGTTTGGTGTAGTAGTGATCTTCCAGATATGCCTATTCTTTTTTTGGCTTTTGGTCAAATTCAATCCATAATCTATTGATATCATGCTCCTCCTCCCTCAAAAGACCTGTTAATTCTTAGGGATCATCTGGATTTACATGAGAAAATATATTTATAATTGTGTCCTCCCATTCCGATTCAAGAGTATTGACAATAATATCTACTACATACCGAGGGGGTATGTGGAAATTATAATCTCGCAATTGTAATGCAATTTGAGTTTTTTTAAAGCAAAGTTTTTTTATTAGTGTACCTTCAACCAACATTTATTCGTCAAATTCTCTCATTAGCCTTCTAATAACCAATTAATGGTTGTATTTTCAGTAAAGCTTAGGTAATGGAGGACTCATTCTAAACATTGATAAATAATTTACCCAAAATATTGCTTATAATGAGGTATTCTAGGATATTTTTACAACAATAGGTATTTATAATGAGGCATTATTATAAACACCATATTTATTTTGAATTGAGATTATTAATCCTGATATAGATCACGAGATGTTGTAACATATAATTGCTCATGAGAGAATACAAGTCTTGGCAAATATACACCTACTTGTTGCATTGTTTGCCATTGACTCTTATTAATGCTCATACCAAAAGCCAATCATAAGAGAAATTGTCATCTTTTCACCACAAATGGCCATTTTTTATCGGTGGATAAAAGAGCAATTATTGGAATAAATACAGTATTTCCCGCATTAGTCTGTGTGATTACTTTGACTTCAATAACTTGACTTCCCATCTTTAGGATTATTAAGCAAGTTCCATTACAAAATCCAATAGGCTGGTTTAAATTCCGCAAAATCATTACAGGAACCCCAACCTTTAGTTCTAAAGGGTGATTTGGAAAACTAGTAAAATTAAGAGAATGCAATAATTCTAGAGAATTCATGTTTTATTCATTATCATCATCATTTGTAGGCATTGAAACATCAACACTCAAATACGTTTGCATGTCTCTTGGTAACATAGATAACATGATTAAATTTATTTCATCAACATCTACATTTTTTGGAGTCAATATACTACATTATTGTAAGTATGACTAATCTAAATAATTATCCTTCAAATTCGAATATATCATATCAATAAAAAGTTGCATTTCTCCATTGATGTTATCAATTAAAAACCTCTTAGGAATTTGCATCCAATTCGGCTTCTTAACTTGCAAGAATGATACAAGTGATACTTTTACAACCCCAATACTTCAAACCCATTTTACACATTCTTGTAATTCACTTCGCTCTTCATCCGTGATGTTTGGGAATAAAAAACACATATAAGTTTTAAGAGAAAGAACTCGATAATGATCCTACTAATATGATCTTTGAATAGACGATGCAACAAATTGTTATCTACCACCTTTCATAATATCTAGCAAGATTTGATGAAAATCCTCTCTAAAAACAATCAATTTTTCCAAAAACTAGTATTTTCTACAGCAGTTAACATTGTCTTCATTATATCCTTGAATGTTCTATCAACTACTTCAAAAGCAAATTTATTTCTCATAGGAGCTTCATCCCAAATAACTAAGTTAACCTTTTGAATTAATTTCGCAAAATCTATCTATTAACTGATCATACGACATGATGACTCATGTAAATCCAAAGGAATCTTGAGTCTTGAATGGGTTGTTTTCCCCCAAGTAATGATAAAGCAGCGATCCCAGAAGAAGCAATTGATAGAACAATTAAAACTAGTTTTATTAATTAATATTACTTAATAAAATAATATAATTAAATACTCTTAATTATTAAAAATATCATTAAATACTGTTAATTATTTAAAAACACTATAATCATTAAATACTATACTTATATTTAATACTACTTTAAAAAAATACTATATTTATTCAAATATTGTTAACTATTAAAATTCTGAATTATTAAACATATTGTTAATTAATAGTATTTTTAATAAATACTATTAATTAATAACGTTAATACAATTAATAATGTTAATTACTAAAATACTATAATTATTAAAAGATATTGTTGATTAATAAATACAATATTTTTAATAATACTATTTAAACTAGTATTATTAAAAATATTGTTAATTCATAAATACATTATTTTTAATAATACTGTTAATTAAATACTATATTCAAATTATGGTTAATTAATAATATTAATTACTAAATATTGCAATTAATTAAATATTATTAATTAAAGTACTGTATTTATTGAAATTATGGTTAATCATTTAAAATACTATGTTTATTGAAAATACTGTTAATAATACAGTAATTGATTAAATACTGTTAAGAAATAAATATTGTTAAGTAATACTTCTAATTATTAAATACTGTTATTAATACTACTATTTAATAAATTCTGTTAATTAATACTGCTAATTAATAAATACTGTATTACTAAAATAATGTGAACAATACTGTATTTATTAAAAATATATGGTATTTGTTAAAATACTGTTCATTAATAAGTACTGTAATTATTAAAATAATGTATTTATTGAAATTATGGTTAATTAATACTGTTAATTAATAAATACTATATTTATTAAAATATTGTGAATTATTAAAAATACTGTAATTATGACAATTTTCAGAAATATTGGTACTTTATTTTTGGTTTTTTTCTTGGATAAAATTAATTTATGACAATTTGTGGCAATTAAATGTAATTTTCTGGTATTTATAATTTAAATTCAAATTAATGTTAAAAAATAATTACTGTTAATTATAAAGTAACTATTATTTTATAGAAATAATTACCAATAGTTACTTTTGATTATATTATTGTTAATTAGATTACTGTTAATTACCGTATGTTGCACATCTATTTTTTAATTTATGACAAATTTTTGTAATTAAATGTAATTTTCTGATATTTATAGCTTAAATTAAAATTAATGTTAAAAAGTAATTACTGTTAATTATAAAATAACCATTATTTTATAAAAATAATTATTTTTAATTATATTATTATGAATTAGATTATTGTTAATTACTATTACTGTTTAAAATGTAATTACTATTAATTATAAAATAACCATTATTTTATAAAGAGAATTATTGTTAATTACTGTTAAATTTTAAAAAGTAATTATTGTTAATTATAAAATAACCATTATTTTAAAAAAAATAATTACTATTGATTATATTATTGTTAATTCAATTTTAATTAATTACCAATGTTTTCAAAACCGGACCAGACCGAATGGTAGGATCAGAAATACCGGGACCTGATTGGTTTTGTTTTACCCCAAAACTACTTTTTTGCCAAAAAGCTATTGATTTGGTCAGTGAATTGATGACCTGGGTGGTCGAACCGTTCAACTTGAGAATGGTTTTTGGCCATTTTATGGGTTTTTTTAATTTGTCCGTTCGAACAAGATGGTCATACCATTTGTCTTGGGTACTGGACCCTAGAATGGTTCCTTGTTAGAACGGGCCGTCCAAATGATGCACGGTTACCGCGTGCAACACGGTTCGGGTTCGGACAAACCCGCTAAGGTATAAAAAATGGATCATGAAAAACCTGTTTTTGCCATCTTCTTTGTCTGAGCATTGAAACGGGTTTTGCAATGACCCGTTTTTTCTTTTTTTTTTTGTTGTTTTTTTTTTGCTGTTTTTTTCTACTCTTTTGTTATTAGTGAGTCGATTTTACTTTTGGTTATTTTTCAAAGTGTTGTAAAAAAAAGTAAATAAATGAAGGAAAAATCAAATCTGTTCAAAGTTGTGTATGATCTAAAGGCAAAAAAAACACCTAATAATGCACCCAACAACGCTAGAAAAAGCACCTAATCAAATCTGTTTATCGCAAAAAAAAAACCTAATATGTACTTGGTCAGAACAAGCAAATTGAAAAAAAGAACACTTAATATTGAGATGCTTCTTCCAAGCTAAATCACGTCTGTTCAAGTAAAGTCGCACTTGAGTAAAGTCAGACCTGAAGAGAAACAGTGAACGGATGAGAAAATGAAAGTTCCAAACAAATGAAAGTTTCAAAAATTGAAACAAACCTGATTAGAAGATATTCTTAGAGGAGACTGTAGAATGCAAACATTTCAGCACAAAGGAAGAAAAGAGAAAATATGCATGGGAGTCCAAGGGTTTCGTAAGTTGGTAGAAAACCTCTCTGCCTCCACTTTATTTTACATTCATTTGATTGGTTGTTTGAATAATTATGTGGATTTAAAAAAAGAAAAAAAAAACAGAAAAATTAGAATGGGATTTACTACGAGGAGAGATGTTTTGGCTCATTGGTGTGTTAGCTGGTTTGTTCCAATCTTGACATAGAATCAAATCATGCAACCAGCACTTTGGGAAAAGGGGTAAGGGGTGTTGGGGAAAACGGGGTCACTGTAACTTTGGAGGAAAAGCTCTGAGGCGCGTCTGAAGACATTGTCTTTAGAATGTTATTTGCCCCCACTCAGTTTCACTGAGTTTGCTGTTGGGTTATAGGCAAATTCGTTCCCATGATACAAAAAAGCCTTGGGTGAGAATCTGTAACCAGCAAAGTTGAAGAGTCTCCAGAGAAACCTTCTATGAGACTGTAGCAGACCGGACTGAGAGAGAGAGAGAGAGAGTGAATTTCAAAATTGTGTGTTTTGGAGTCTGATTCATGCTCCTTAAATAATTTGTGAGGAGGTATGAAGAAAAGGTAGGTGCTGGTTTAGAGAAGGCACCTTGAACAGTCACAATTTCAAACATTGTGACTGTTTAAAAAGTAGTTAACAGTTGGTGACTGTTAGCTTTGAATTGTGCCTCTTGATCACACCCGATCGAATCGTGACCGTTGATCTCATTAATGGTGATCAACGGTGATCAACGCACCAAAACCAGAGCCGTCCATCGCGAGCCACGCGGGTGCGAGCAAAGTGCGCCTCTAAAGCGCCTCATTGCGCCGCACACATGCGTGCGCGCGTTGCACGGTATCGAATCCCCATACTCTCCTCTACTAATTCTAAGGAGTGTAAATCGGCTCCTATTGAAAAACTGAAAACAAAACTTATAATTTTCCAATGTGGGACAATTTCAAAACTGGGTTTTTGTAAAAGAAAAACTGATTTTTCAACCAAGTGTGCAAGTGCAATTTCTCAAGTAATTGACCAATCAAACCCATTGGATTTTAATCTCATAAGAGATTAAATCCCAACAATCCCCCACAGGTTTAAGGGTGCATTAGTTTTTAACAACATGCAGTTTATCATTTCTGTAAGTGTTCTATTTTTCCTTTCAGCCAGGCCATTCTATTGAGGGGTATAGGGAGCAGAACACTGATGTATTATTCCAAATTCTTCACAGAAAGAATTAAACTCATTTTTAAAGTATTCAGCACCCTTATCACTTCTAAGGATTTTAATTTTCTTTTCTAGTTGACTTTCAACTTCAGTCTTATATACTTTAAACATGTCAAAGGCTTCATCCTTAATTCTCATAAGGTAGACATAAGTGTACCTACAAAAGTCATCTATAAATGTTATGAAGTATCTCTTACCTCCTCTAGTTAATACACCATTGAGTTCACAGATGTAAGAATGGATTAGTTCTAGAAGTTGAGAATTTCTCTTAATACTAGGGAAATGTTTCTTAGCCATTTTAGATTTTACACATATTTCACATTTTTCAGTTGATTCATTGTTGTAAGCAATTATACCTAGTTTGCTCATGTTCTTTATGGATTTAAAATTCAAGTGTGCTAATTTATCATGCCATAAAGAGAAAGAATCAACAATATAAGCAGAAAATTTTCCTTCATTAATACCTAATTTGAACATACATTACAACCATATCCCTTTCCAACAAACATCCCATTCTTAAATAGGATCAGTTTTTCGGATTCAAAGACAACTTTGAATCCCCTCTTACAAACAAGATTTATTGAGACCAAGTTCTTTCTAATGTTAGGAACATAGAGAACATTCAAGAGAGTCTGTGTATTTCCGGAGGTGAAGTTCAACTCTATGCTGCCTCTTCCAGCAACTTTGGCACATGTTTGGTTTCCCATCTGTACCTCCTGGTCATCAGTCACTTCTTCATATGTCTTGAACAAGGACTTGTCCTTGCAAACATGGACAGTGGCGCCTTAATCAAACCACCATCCAGAAGACGATTCTGCCATGTTGACTTCAGTAATCATGGCCACGAGATTGTCTTCTACCATGTTTGCAGACTTGGTTCCGCCTTTCTGATGTCAGCAGACTCGGGCATAATGCCCCTTCTTTCTACAAGCATAGCAGGATCCTTTCTTATTGTTGCTCTTTTTGAAGTTTCCATCATTCTTCTTTATTTGTAATGCAGGGTTAGTCTTCTTCTATCCGTTTTCCCCAAAATTGACCTTAGAGTTCAGCATACCGGCCAGGGTCTTATCCCTACTGTCTAAACCGAGACTCTTCTTCTATACGAAGGTGTTGCTGAATTTGCTCCAAGGTAAGTTCTTCAGCCTTGTGCAGAAGATTCTTCCTGTAATCCTTCCAAGAGGGTGGAAGTTTGGCAATGATTGCTCCCACTTGGAAAGATTCAGGAAGGATGATGTTAAGGGATCGAATTTTAWTGACTATCWCCTGTAGTTCATGAACTTGCTCTAGTATGGGTTTATGGTCGTTCATGGTGAAGTCAAAGTATTCTGCAATAAGATACTTATTCGTACCTGCTTCTTGAACCTTGTATTTGAAATCCAGGGCCTTCCAGATTTCTTTTGGAGATGTAAGTTCCTTGTAGAAGTTGTAGAGCCGGTCTAGTAAGAAACTCAGTATGTGTCATCGGCACAGAAGTGAGTCCTCTTCTCGTTTTGCTCTTTCCTTCTTTAGTTTTTCTGAGTCTTTGTTAGTGGGTTCAGGAAGTGATTGCAGATTCGGGTCTAGTAGATAGTATAGCTTCAGTGTGGTTAGAAAGAAGATCATCTTGTCTTGCCATCGGCTGAAATTTGCTCCATCGAACTGGTCTAGTCGAACAAGATCTTGGTTCATCATCTTGATTGAAGTCATGCTTGCTTCCGCCTCCATTGCAGAATAACGTTCTAAAATTGTTGAGGAAAACGGGGTCACTGTAACTTTGGAGGAGAAGCTCTGAGGCGCGTCTGAAGACACTGTCTTTATAACGTTATTTGCCCCCACTCAGTTTCACTGAGTTTGCTGTTGGGTTACAGGTAAATTCGTTCCCAGGATACAACAGAGCCTTGGGCGAGAATCTACAACCAGCAAAGTTGAAGAGTCTCTAGAGAAACCTTCTGTGAGACTGTAGCAGATCGGACTGAGAGAGAGAGAGAGAGTGAAATTCGAAATTGTGTGTTTTGGAGTCTGATTCATGCTCCTTAAATAATTTGTGAGGAAGTATGAAGAAAAGGTAGGTGCTGGTTTAGAGAAGGCACCTTGAACAGTCACAATTTCAAACATTGTAACTGTTTAAAAAGTAGTTAACAGTTGGTGACTGTTAGCTTTGAATTGTGCCTCTTGATCACACCCGATCGAATCGTGACCGTTGATCTCATCATCGGTGATCAATGGTCATCAATGCACCAAAACCAGAGCCGTCCATCGCGAGCCACGCGGGTGCGAGCAAAGTGCACATCTAAAGTGCCTCATTGCGCCACACACACGTGCGCGCATTGCGCGGTATCGAATCCCCATACTCTCCTCTACTAATTATAAGGAGTGTAAATCGGCTCCTATTGAAAAATTGAAAACAAAACTTATAATTTTCCAATGTGGGACAAGTTCAAAACTAGGTTTTTGTAAGAGAAAAACTGATTTTTCAACCAAGTGTGTAGGTGCAATTTCTCAAGTAATTGACCAATCAAACTCATTGGATTTAATCTCTTATGAGATTAAAATCCAACAAAGGGGAAGTTATTACATAGCATCGAATAACTTCGTTGCCTTTGTATTTTTTATTTTTTAATTTTTTGGTATTCGGTGTCATTCATTAATATCTTTTCTCTTGACCCCTTTTCCCCCTAAGTGCTGATTGCAGGATTCGATTCTACATAAATACTGGAACAAACCAGCTAACATACCAATGAGTCAACCCTTTGAAGGCGTTTGTTTGGTTTGGGATTTTAGCCTCTTTTTAAAGTCTTGAGTTTTTTTTTTTGTGTTCTTTTTTTCCTATAAAATTTTTATTTTATCACCCATAAATTCTTGCAATTCAAGCACGAGGCTGAGGCTGCATTTGGAAATGATGCAAATAAGTGTGAATGCAAATATGTAGAGTGTAAAACAGTCCATGTAAGGCTGCATTTGGATGCGATGTACGGTTTTGTATGCGTTTGGAAAGATGGTGTAATTATTATCAACGTAAAACTACACCTTGGTTTAGTTTTGCGTGCATTTGGATGGAGTGTAGTTTTACGTCGATAATTGATGTAAAGCCTCATCAACTCTAAAGTTTTACATCGATAATCGATGTAAAAACTAAATCGATTTTATCAATGTAAAACTTTACACTCTTTCACCCATCATTATTTTCAAAAAAGCAATGGTCACTTTTTGGTTCAATGTAACGTTTTACATTGACTACAAATGCAGCCTAAATTGCAAAGTTGGGTCAGTTTTGCACTGACATTTGTCAATGCAAATATGCATTGGTATGTCAAAACGGTCAAATAAAGCATATGCCTTTTTTTTTTTATCAAAAACCCACTTGAATGCAAATTTATGCCTTTTTTAAATGTACTTTTACATCTTATCATCAATATAAATATGCATTGGTGTATCATTTGTCAATACATAAATATAATATTATCAAATTCAGCCAAAAGCGAACCAGAGTACAAATTTACCCTGAACCGAAATTTACACTATTTGTATCATTTCCAAACACATCATGAAGAATTGTTTCGTTGCGGATGCGAAAGAAGGAACTATTCCATCCATAGGGGTGGCAATTTTTCACCCAACCCGCTGAACCCACCCGGTATCTAACCCGCCCATTTACTTGGCAGGTTGTATGATCAACCCATCACCCAATCCACCCATTTAAATGGGTTGGGTTGGGTTGGGTTGTGGATAACCGTTGGGTTAACCATTAAAAACATTAGTATTAATTCATTATCTTTTTTTTTCTTCATTTGAATTAAATTATTTATAATTAATGCATTAATTTTCTATTAATTATTGACTAAATTTAGTTTTGTCTTAAATCAACACACTTCACCCAACATAAATCCAAATCAATTTGACCCAAGTTCGGACCAGTTCAACACGGTTTGACCCAATCCAACATATACCGGTCCGGGTCGACCTGAATCCGAAATAGACCTCATATAGGATGGCTCGATACCGCTTGCTTTGCCCAGTTTGGGTCATCCAGTCCAACCATTATTCACATAGCCCAGTTCGACCCGATACAAGTTGATATGGGTCGACCCGAAACGGGGGTCGGTCCGGGTGGTATCCAAACCCTAAACCCCCCTACTTGCTTTGTCTGATTTGGATCGCCCAATTTGGTTCATATCCGTTCAACCCGATCCGAATCCGGCCCGGTCCGATTTACTTCTTTTGGCTTGCTTCGGGCCAATCAGTTCGGCCACAAATCCGTGCACAAACCTGATATGAGCCGACCCAGGTCAATCCATCATTGATTGAACCAGCCCGGTCTGGTCCGACTAGATTGAACCTGTTCGAGTGAGGTCTAATCCGACCAGACTGATCCGGATCTAACGGTTCAACCACTCTTGAACTTGATGTGATTACCTCGGAGACAGATCAATTAGATAGTTCAAGTTGGTTTGACCAATTTGAACGTATGTGGTTCGTCAAATCCGAAACCCAAACATAGTTAAATGGTTTTATTGCTTGTATAAAAATAACATGCATATAATGCATATAATGTGATTTAAACCTTCACCACTTGTGTAAATAATAACTATTATTACCACTAAGCTATGACTAACTTATTTGTTAAAAAGAAATTAATTTTTTATTTTAAATACGTAAATATAAGATTAATGGGTTTGGACGAGTTGGATTAAATTAAAATAGATTTGAATTGAATCCAACCCATTTAATTTTATATAACTGAATCATTAATGGATTAACGGATTAAATGAATTAAATTAAAACTCAACCCAAACCAAACCCAACCCAACCCGCCCAATTGCCACCACTATCCGTCCATTAAATCCAGAGTTCGGCTTTGCCCTGACCGAAGCCGAACTCTTAAATCCATGGTTTTGCTGGGTTAGTTCTCAGCATACAAACATAAATGCAAACCTGCACGCCCTTTCTATATTTTAATTTTTAAACGCAGAAACGGGACAAGCAGCGATGGGCGCTAGTGCCAATGCCATACATGCCCGAGCCCTGACAAGACTATCGACAACACAACCCAAATGCCGCCTGCTTTGCCGCAGAATGCTAATGGACATGACAGCTATACAAGTAAATCCAGTGGGGAGTTGGGAGTTGTATTATAAAATCCCTCTCCACAAGCTCAAATTAGTGAATTACACTGGCCAACGTGTGTTAGTTTTTTCTTAGAAACCTTTATAAGAAAAGCCATGGTTGGCTCACCCATTTTCTGACATGGCCAAACTAATGACCACGTGGCTAATATAATTAACTTATGCTACAACTCATTTTCAGAAAATGTCATTTGTACAATTTGGGTCCAATTAGAGGTTAGCAAGTCAATCAAAATTATTTTGTCTGTTGCGAACCTCAATTCGTTTGCACTTTGCAATACAAATTTAAATTTCATTGACCGTATGATATTACAAATAGGTTGAATGTAAATTTTGATTTATTTTTACTTTATTCTAAAAGTGGTGGTACAACAGAAGAGGTAGGAAGCAAGTGGAGAGAGGATTGATGTAGAGGGAAGGAGGTACAACTTTTTCAATCAGTTTTTAGTATGCAAATTTGCATTGCTAAAAAGTACAAATTTAATTTTATATTGGATATGGATGCATCATGCAAATTATAGTCACAAGCAAACGGATGCAAAATTGAGGCGGGTGCTATTTGTATTGGGTTTTAGATTTACACTTTAGACAAACAAAACCTAAATTTTATAGAATTTTGCTGATGTGGCAATTGTTTTTGTTTAAATCAGACAAACTAAGGGTGTCATATGGGCATGAAAGCAGAATGAGAGTGAGAGATTGGCTTCCATCAGAACAAACCCGTGCCCACACGGTTCCAACTGCCTTATGCAACTTTGTATTGGGAAATAAAGTATGTAAGTATTGAGATATTCTTAATGCAGGGCTGTAAAAACTGCTGATCGAAGCCAAATTCAACGAATGGTGGGCCGGTGGCCCGCCAGTTGGCCCATTAAATTAAAGCTGAAATGACCCAACAAGGAATCTCCCTCTCCCTCTCTGGAATTGTTTATTTTTTACTTTAACTGGAAGCAATTCAAAAGCCGAAAGTAGAACCAACTTTAGACAGAAGAATGCACCTTCTTAACTTTATTTGAACCATTAGCAATTGTCATTACTTGGGAACATGTCCCTATATGTTGCCTCCCGTTCAGGCAAAGATACTGATCATGTGGGAGCCACCATGTTGACGTGTTTATCGCTCATTGGTCTGAAAGTTGACACACTAACAAACGTTTAAGCTTTTCAAAAATTTTGGAGCAATGAGTGATAAACACGGTAGTGAATCATAACCACAACCATCTCTGCATCCACCCCACAGGCTACACGGCTTTTGTCCTGCTCAATTGGACCAAATTTAAGGATGGACTCAAATCAAGTCTATTGCCACATTCAAACCCTAATCTTTAATGTGGATGGTGTAGCTAGACCGTAGACGTATTATTGTCTTGGCAAGGATGGGTTCAACAGCACACGTGGCAATTTATTTGCAGAACAACGTCGATTTAGTACACCGTGTGGGGCCCGCTAATGTTGAAAACAAAATAGTTTGACAAGAGATACTGGGCCTCACACGACAAGGCCCTAAAGGTTACCAGATAAATGAAAAAAATACGGTTTGACTAGTAGTCCACTCCTCCTTCCAAGGTTTGAAAATTGAAATTTAAATAGTTGGTTGGATGTTATTCTGGGTGTGATGCTATGGCCTTATGGGCTATTAAGGCTATCTGATTGTGATGGAGATGTCTTCAGGGACTGACTTGCAATCTTGCACTTGAAGATTGTGACTACTTACTTTCTTCACCTACCCTTGGAACCAATTGTTAGTTTGGATTTAAACGGGTTCTGCTCCTGCCAGTCTTTATCCAGACCCGTTGGGCAGGGGGAGTTAATGGCTTTACGGAGCCCCTTGTATAGGCAGGCAAGGGGCTTAACAAGGGGTGCAGACTATTATTAAGACGCGACAGTACTGGATCTGGAAGCCTTGTAGTCACCGTGGCAACTGGGGCACTACCAATTGGTCAGGTCTTGCTAGACCCGGATTCGACCCGAATACTCGGCATGAAGATGGACCGAGACAAATTAACATCGTCAAGTCCTCACTCACTCTGGATAATATAAAGGTCTAAATTTCATAATCAACCCTATTATTGTAATTGGTCTCAGTGGACTTGATCAGAGCTTTGCACATATTCTAAAAGTAATAGGTTTTTCTACCCAAAAAAAAAAAAAAGTAAAGATTTCCAGTCCCACATTTAAGCTGTGTTTGGCAGGAAAAGAAGGGAAAGGTAAGGAAATCTTTATAAATATTGTATAGGTTTTTCTAAATTTTTGTTTGTAAGAGATTCATGCTCAATAAGACTCTATTAGAACAAATTATATATATATATATATACTGAATTCTGGATGTGATGTAATTGTATTCGGTTTGTCAGTAAAGCTCAGTTTGAAAGAAGTACAAATATAAATACGTAGAGTGCAAAACCTTGTATTTTATACTATTTTGTATATATTTTATACTATAGATATTTGTATTTGTATTCTTTCCAAACTGAGCCTAAGAAGATCAAATAGAATTGCACATGATGATACCTACCTAGTCATTGACAAGTTTTAGAAATAAGGCCTTGATCCATGGTCAGGGGGTGGATCTATGTTAGGGGGGCCAAATACTAATGAACATAGATTTGTGGGTGGGGGGGAGTTAAGGTGAGGGGTTGTGAGAATTTTCAAGGCATAGGGGGGATCGGATGCTACCCATGAGTAATTATAGCTGCATATTGGCAATATCTCACTTATAATTCATGGAGAGATGTTCCTACTACACGGCAATGGTATTCCATGAGTATGAATGTAGGAACAATTTGTGATTAACAGACTGCCACCCCTACCTCCACCCCTTGCCATGGTCGGAATTTAACGTATCGTATGGTTTTTAGGCTACCGAAACGTTAAATAATGGGAGTTAGAGCTTTTTAACAAATGTGCTTATTTGTGAATTTATCACACTGAAAAAATAAAAAAAAATAAATAAATTAGTACTGATCATTAAAAATCGATAGTATGAACCATGTATGCTTAACCCTTACTAACCTTAACCCAATCCAAAGTTGTTGACATATTATGCTTTAGAAAATTTTCATTAAACTTAAAATTGCTTACATATATGAATGCATCATATATAGTTACATATACATAAATATGCATTCCTACATGTACACATAAGTAATTAAATAAATACATTTTCACGTTCTAATTTATGGGTATAGAATGGTGGTGGGTCTTGATCATTAAGATAGTCCATGTTTTAAAATGGATTGGATCTGGATACCAACTTAAATTTTGATATAAGATTTCCATTTTCATATTAGTGATTATTGTTTTATTTTTGATATTTGGTGTCATACACCACTAACAACCCCCATTTTCCCAAATCAGTAATTGTAGGAATCAATTTGACATCATTTCTGAAATGAAACAGCTAACTAATATATCAGTTGAGGTACATTTGACCAGAATCCACTTGCCGTGTGGCATGTGACAAGAACAAAAAACCCTGTAAAACTGTTCTACTTTGTGACATCTATATTTAAAATGAAATCACATCTATATATAGGTTGAACCGGCTGGTGCCGTGTGGCGCAGGACGATGGAGGTGGGCACAGAGAGTAGGCGCGTGAGGCCGTGGGCCACTGCACCAATTTGGTGAAGCTGTTGCTGTGTTGCACGGAATGAGAGTACTTGAACGCGCCAAACATTCTAACATCCATGTCAAATTCCCTGTGCTCTAAGTATTGAACATGAGTTGAGAAGCCCCAGAAAGGAGGGTGGTGGTGTAATCAGTAATCACCAGTTGCAGAGACAGAAAGGAAGTTATGTACACGCCCTATGTGGCCAATATGGAACCTTCAGCCTTCAGCCTTCAGGTGGAGGAGATTCTCTACTCTCTAGGTTGGCCAATGCCCATGCCTTGACGACTTTAGTCCATGCCACTTCTTACAATAAGCAATTAATAGTTAATACTAAACATTTCCATTATCTCAATTTCCTAGTTGAAGAAATGCCAACAAAGGGGCTCACTTTGGACACATGGGCACAAGCTTTGGGATTGATCTGAATATTGTCATGATGGGATTAATAAATAAGTGGTTGGAGACGGAATCATGTGCACTCTACAGTCCTTTGGCCCCATCCATGAAAGATTCCTGGGTCAACTTCATCTCTCTTCTTTCGACTCCTTTTATTTTTGTTTGCAGTGAAGCTTTCATTTACACCAGTCCAAATGCTTGACAGTGCAAATGTGAAGAATGTAAATATTCTGATCCACTTTTACTTCACCTTTTGCTTTATTTTGGATCCTTTGATTTACAGAAATAGGGGTATGAAATCAGAATCAGAATGGTCTAACTGTTTGGTTGGATAGAGATTCCGATTTCCATTCCTACCCTTGAGAATGAAAATCTCATTCCAGCCACCTAAAAAGTAAAAAAACAAAAAAAAAGACAAGTGACTTAAACTGCATTTGGCATTTCCTTATCCATTATCAATCATCTTTGGAAGTTTGTATATATCTTATGAAATTTGATTTCAATTCTCACATGAACCAAAAAGCAGGGAATAGGCGATTCCTATTTCGATTCCAATTCCATCTGTCGACGAATTTCCTACACTGCATACAAACAAAATAATTAAATAAAAATTGAGACAAAAGTAAATCAAAATTTCCACTCAAATCATTTGCATTCCTATACTTTTACTGTTTTACACCAATACAAATAAAATTACACTGCAAACATACCAGGCCAAACTAAAGACTCAACTAGTAAAACTAATTACCTGTTGAATTTGGTATAATAGCATCTGGACATTTCATCCCTTCTTCTAAGCAGGGTCCAGATGATGAAACAATAGAGCTCCGATACCTTGTTCTAAAAGGAAACATTGCCCAGAACAAAAGAAAGCAATTAAGATGGAGAAGAGAGACAAAAATATTTTTCTATGGTTCAGAATCCAGATCAAGCAACCGGGTTGACTTTTGCTTAGCATTGTCTCCAAGGTGGGGCCATGAGTTGTGGCTCCAAAGCCACAGCTTGAGTGCTATCGTGTCTCACTGTCTCTGTTACACTGAAACTGGTAGTGCCCATCCACTCAGGGGATCAGGCTTTCCACATACTAGCTACAGAAACCACCGCTTTGTTGGCAATTCCTTAACCCAATTCTGCACAAGAATTACAAATTCAACTTGTCTGTTTCTGGACTCCATCCACGTTGAAAGCACTTTGCTTGATGTTTCTTTTCAAATTTCAACCAATCCATGACCATTGTTGGACCACCAACGATCAAAATGAGGTATCTCACAATGGGTCTGGTCCAATTTGATCCGGTCAAATATGAATTCATTATGGATGGATTAGATCCAATCCAATCCGATGAATATTTTGGATCATTTTGGATTGGTCGAATTCAATGTTCGAATTATTCAATTTGTTCAAATTGATTCTAATTTAGATTGATTCTAACTCAAACCTGTCCATTGACACTATATTCTTATTTTTTATTGATGGACCAAATATTATTTCTATCTGACCCCATCCAATATAATCCATTATGAATGGATTATGTCCAATCCAATCCAATAAACACTTTAGACCATTAAGTCTAATCCAATCCAATAAACACTTTGGACCATTAAATTAGGCGAGTCCAATTCAGTATGTCTTATTAGTCCATTCAATCTGTCCAAATTAATTTTGATTTGGATGAGTCCAACTCATATATGATTCATTAACACCCCTCTTCACAAGCCAAATCAACCCGGTCACTAGATTGGAGACTGAATTTTGAGGTTGGGTTGGTCCGGATGGAGTCTTTTTGCTTATGGGTTTGATGCCCAATTCTGAGTCAAAACCTAAACCAAATTTACGTATTTCATCGAGAAAGCTACTCAGCTACTCTAACTCTAAATCCACTTGCATATAACCAATTCAGTCGGATACACCAGACTTTTGAAAATAAAACTTCTTTAGTCAAACTGCAAATGCTATATAAATAAATATTAATGAACAGCTTAAGTCAGATTCTATCACTCATGTGGATAAACAAATCTCTGTAAGACTTTCCCTACCTTTTCCTTTTCCCTACTTTTTCTTTCAAACCAAACACAGCCTAAATGAATAGACCTCTGGGTTATTTTCCACTGAAAGGTGAAAACACTAAAACCTGTTGCTTTCTTTAGCTTCATCATCAGATATACAGACTTGCCAAGAGAGGAGAAGACCGCAAGACAAATTTCTGGCTTTGGTGTCTAATTGTCTTTCCATCTGGAAATCACTTTATTCTAGGAGATGATGAATCAAGTCAAATTCTTGATACAGTCAGAAGATCCCAACCGTCCATTTTCTAGAGAAGAGTTAAAGATATATGGCCACAATGAGTCTAATGAATCTAGCAAATTTGTTTTTAATTGGGACCCATTCAGAGAAGAACTGGTCAGTCTACTGCCAATAAGACCAGTGGCAAGTTAGTGGGCCCAGACCCATTTGTACTCCTCTAGGCTCTACCCTAGAGGCCTCGGCCCAAGACAATCCCTTTTTGTGTTCAATTTAGAACTTGGTAGTTTTGAAATTCGAAGTCGGCGCTTCCTCCGACCCGACCCAAATCCTCCGGCCCATTATCTACGCCTGTGCAGTCGTCGGTCTCATACGTTATAAATGCCGCTTCTCTCTCTCTCCTCAAATCACTCTCCGCATTTTCTCTCGTTTCCACTTCTGTTCTACCACTACGCTCGGTATACAGTTGCAGAGATTCGATCATAGTTATCAAACTTTTTCCTCCGTTTTTTTTTTTTTTTTTCTAACGACGGCCAAAAAAGGAAAAAAGTTCAAAATCTTTCAAAGCTACATCACACAGACTGGTCTGTAGGTTTCATGGAGGTCAGATCCTTCTCACATATTCGTTACTTCTCTTTCTCTCTTTGTTTCTCTCACAAATTCACCTGGGTTCTTTCCGGCTACTCAGATCGTGTAGACGCTAGGAAAAAACACAGTTTCGTCGGAAAGCAGCGATGTCGAAGAGCCCGTGTCGTGAAGAAAGGTTTCAGGCTCCTTAAAGGTGAATTTCCAGCCATTTTGTTCATTTCTTTCTACAAAAGAATGCTCAAATTGAGTCTTTTTTTCATAAGTAACACAGACAAGATGGAGTTTTCATTTCTTTTCCTAATCTTTTGCTTCATTTGGGATTTCAGTAAATAAAATGGTTTTGAATAAATCTGTTAGAAGAACCAGGTTTTAATCAAATGCAGACGCTTGAAGTTTTTATTTCATTTTTTTTTCAAAATTCTCTGAGTCGGATGAAACTCCGCATAATCTCTTTTTCGCTTTTCTGAGAAAAAGGAATAACAGAAAGAGAATCTCAAAGATAAGTGGCAACCCTTTTAGTGCAAAACCAAACTCTTTTACAGAAAACCACAAAGAAAGTGAGATTCTAGTGGGATTGCTCAAAAAGTTTTTCCAGCTTTTGTCTCAAAAGTTTTCAGATTCAAAGCTTTTCCTCTTCTTTTAGACTCCAACTGGGTGGAAAAAAAAAGGCAGAACTCTTCAGAACTCGTTCGCATCATTCTTGGTTTGCTTCTGCTGTCGAACTCAGCAAGTCCTAGTCCACTCAGAATTGGATTTTGGCGATTTTAGAAATTAGAACTAGAACTTTGGATCAAATATTAATTATCGAGCTTTGCCTTAATCATAATATTTCTTTATACTGAACGGGGTTACGATTACCTAGGGCACGTAAGCTAGGGGATTTCCTGCAGCATCAGATCCAAGACGCTAAAAGTCTTCATCATGAGGCGACTCGCTTGCTGTAGATGGGACAGGGAGATCAGCCTCGACTTCGACGAACAAGAAGGAAGTAAGCAATACACAAATCCTCACTCTCTCCATCTAATCACCATAGATTACCATGGGACCCACTACCTTATGATAATCGTACCCATTGGATCCTGTTTGAGATCGGATGGTCTGGACATTGAGGAGGTGGGTCTGTGGGTCCACCCATTTGTGAGTTTTATGCTACAGAGCCGTCCGTGGGATGATGGACCATGGACCCACAGATTTGAACGGCTCGAGTTGATGCGATGGGCAGGACCCACGTTTGTGAAGGCAACCGCTAACCTCTATGGACCACCGTAGGCGTAGTGCGCACCATATTTATCATTTAATGTAGCTTCTGCTTGAATAGTACTTTAGCGCAATAATTCTTTTGTCCTTTCTTGATTTCATCGATACACTAATTATTAATTTAATAGTCCAGCCTCTTAATTGAGTTTTTATAATGAGAAATTATATGGGAGCCCTGGTACTAGTACTACTATTACATGATATAACGGCTGACCCTAATTGGATGAAAAGCTTTAACCATACGATTGGTAGACTCTTTATAGTTTGACCAATAGTGGGATTTGTTTGGTATTAGTGGTTAGATGTTGTCTGATTCTGACCACTTTGACATCACAAAGCCATTGTATTCTAAGTAAAAAAATCTACGTCCTTTTTTTGTAATATTGACTAATAGATTGGAATCTGAGTGGTTCATGATGATGGGGCCTACTTGGTGATGTCATGGTCCCCTTCCTAAAATTAATGGGTGGGGCCATGAAGGTTTGGATTGATGATACCATGCCATAAATAAGGGAGAGGGTAGGAATTAGGGTAGCCAGAAGCCAGAGACACAGACAGAGGCAGCGGCGTTTGCGTTGCTCTTATTTAATTCCGTCTGATGGAATAGTGGGTCCTCAATTCCGTACTACAATACTACTGTACATCCCACTACCAGTGGATTTTTATACTGCATAAAATAACCTTAATTTTCCTTTATTTGTTATTTAATTGAGAAATTAGATCATGGGATACAGATGTCATTGTCGGGGATGCTTTTCTCTTTTTATATTTATTTTTTGAGCAATGATAGTAAATATATGCAACCCTCGGATACCTCAGAGACATGGTGGGGCCATGCCTAATTTTGTTTTGTAATGCGGTTTTTTCATGAGTGGTGCCGTATTAGTTGAGCGAGGCATACAACTAGAATTTCTTTTATTTTTTATTATTTATTAATCAATTTATTCTGTTAATGTGTGCCCACTGGGGAGGGGCAGTGCTAGTAAAACAATGAGTCTCATGACAAGACATTCAACTTTCTCTCATGCACGAAGAACCCAAGAGTTGCATAAAATCGTTGCTTACTAGCATTCTTCAGTCCAATTTGGTTGAACCAGTGGGTGGCTAAAGTTTTTGGCGGTTTGAGTTTGGGTTCAAGTTCGATTTGAACTAGAAATAGAAATGTAAGCTCAAATTCGAGTGAAAAACCCATATGTTGGAGAGCTCCACAATGGACCAAGCCTATTGGTCAGATTGTTGGAGTGGTCAGACCAGGATAAAATTTTACAAAATTTTGGAATGCATATCTACATTCTAGACCCTAATAGGTCTGATGAAATTTCTCAAAATTCTGGATGTAATTTTTCTATAAATATTAATTAATTTAATAATATTTTATAGTCTATTTACGCTTACAGCTTATATGGTTGATTTTATTAAACATAGCATTATCTCCACAGTTTGATTGAAAATTTTGGCCATTGCATTGGTGTTATAGTAGATTTGAAACTTGTTGTATCATTTCTTTTGAGTTTTACAGCAAACATAAAATGTGAATTTTCAGGGATAATGACATACAATGGTCTTGAGAGCTGCATTCTTAACAGTAGCTCTTACGACAATGAGAGTGGAACAAGTAGAGCAGATGGTTGCCCAAGTGATTCCTTGGATGAAGTTACCTCAAGTTGTTCTTCTAGTAAAGATGTGTTTGGATCCTTCTCCTCTCAACCCCTACTGAACAAGCACATTAATCATTCTCATGATGAATGGGAGGATGTCTCAAACAGCTCTCAACGCTTCTATGCCAAAGAGAAACCAGCTTATGGAGTTAAATTTACAGATACAGAGGCCATGAAAGAAAGATTTTCTAAACTGTTGCTGGGTGAAGATATCACTGGTGGATGCAAGGGCCTCAGCACTGCATTAGCACTGTCTAATGCTATAACCAACCTCGCTGGTATGGGATTTGAGCTTCTGTGAATTGAGGAATGTTTCTTACTGCTAAATCATCAATTCTGATGCTGATGA
This sequence comes from Nelumbo nucifera, assembly GCF_000365185.1. Next base: position 912,990 of record NW_010729118.1, on the reverse strand, counting down.
AATGACAAACTTCTTGCAGCATCAATCTTTGGGGAGATGTGGAAATTGGAGCCTCTGTCTGATGAAAAGAAGAGCAAATGGCGAAGGGAGATGGATTGGTTCCTCTCCCCTACTAACTACATGGTTGAGTTGGTCCCTGCCAAGCAACATGACATCAATGGTGGAATCTTAGAGGTATCTTCTTTTACTCACCAAGGGGCCAAGAAATTTTATCATTAGATTAATTTACAACATTGGAGGAATTTATTCTGAATTCTTCTCTGCAGATAATGACACCAAAAGTTCGCTCAGACATCCACATGAATCTTCCAGCACTTCAAAAGCTAGACTCCATGCTTATTGTAGGTGCTCCCTTCAAATATGTCAACTGAAGAACCAAGTTCATTTACTTAACCTTCTAAATTCAACCAGCAAAGTTGTTTTAATTGTACAGGAGATATTGGATTCAATGGTGAACACAGAGTTCTGGTATGAGGAAGGAGGCAGTAGAGGAGAAGGAAGGAGCAAAAGTGCGAGGCCGAGCAGGAGATGGTGGCTCCCATCTCCGCGAGTCCCCAGAGCTGGACTATCAATAACTGAAAAGAAGAAATTGATTCACCAGGGGAAGGTGGTACATCAAGTTTTCAAGGCCACTAAAGCAATCAATGAAAATGTCTTGCTTGAGATGCCCGTTCCAACAGTCATTAAGAACGCCCTTCCCAAGGCGAGGAAGCCATTTACCATTTACAACACTTGATCATATTCTTATTTGGTTTCCACCTGAAATTTTGTGATTTTCCTTTCCTTCTTAAGTAATGAACTTATTGGGGTACTTTAAAAGTTATAGCAGTAAATCCACTCAGCAAAGACTAGTATCCATTACCATTTTCTGATTATTGAAGATCTCAGTTGTTAGTTTTTATCTAATGTCCACTGAGAATTTGTACTTCAATTAATTTTGGTTTTCTTGGTTTTCAAGCAGTCTGGAAGGGCAAACCTGGGTGAGGAGTTATATAAGGTCTTGAATGCAGAGTCAAGCTCAGTTGAGGAAATGTTCAATTCATTACATTTGAAGAGCGAACATAGTGCCCTTGACACCATGAACAGGTTGGAGACTGCTGTCTTTGCCTGGACACAGAAAATAGCTGAGCAAGCAAGTGGTAAATCTCCAAGAAATTCGTGGTACTTTGTGAAGGACCCCATATCTGAGCTAGATAAGATTGAGGTATTGTTGGGGAGAGCTGAATCCCTTTTACAGACGATCAAGATCCGGTTTCCAAATATTCCTCAAACATTTCTTGATGTTACAAAAGTTCAATACAATATGGTAAGTATACTATTACAACTTTTTAAGGTTTACTGGGGAGTGGGGGTTCTTATTTCACTGAGGGCCCGTTTGGCTAGGAGGAATTGAGGTCCTGAATTGGAATTGGAATTGGAATGGGCCATTCCGATTCCAACTGCTTGGTTGGGCGGAATTGGAATCCTATTCCCTTTCCTGGTGGAATGGCATTCCCCTATTCGAGGGAATGGCCATTCCGTCCCCCTTGGGAATGAAATTCCATTCCATCCGATTCTAATTTTCATTCTTATTCCTGTCAAAGAGACTATATTCTACCATTCCGATTCCTATTCTGAAAGATTTTGGTTCCGATTCTGACTGCAAACCAAATGGACCCTGAACTTACCTGTGTGAGACCCGTTCTGGTGTTTTGTACCCATTCCAACTGATGATCCCAGGCAATTTTATTTAATGACCAAAACCATGAACGCAACTCCCATTCCTCTGTCAGGAGATTTTGATTCATTTAATTGCTTAGCCATGAAATTTTATCATTTCTTTTTTCTTCATCAGTCTGGTTATTGTAGTTGAGTTGAATACAAGTTCTTATGTTTGCTACTTTCTCAAATTTTTGCAGGATGTCGGGCATTCAATTCTTGAAGCTTACTCGAGAGTGCTTGGGAGCTTGGCTTTTAGCATACTCTCTAGGATAGGAGATATCTTACAAGAAGATGTCTTTAGCAATCCCAACTCACCAGTTGTGACTTGTTGCTTTTCTGGGCTTAATTTCTCAGGAATGTTTGAATCTCCACAGGTAGAGAGCCGCGTTTGTCATTCACTCATTGAACAGATCAACAAGGCAGACAGGCAATTCTGCGAGTCTAGTGAAAGTAAATCTTCTGATGTGGACTTCTCTGACAGTGAGCCCAAAACAAGTTCTGTGACTTCAACACCATGTAGAAGCCGAGTATGGTGTATTGGTAGAGAAGCTTGTAGAAGTGTCTCCCTTGCAAATTCCCCCTGATAGATACATAAATTATCAACAGATCTACCTTCTGTAAATGAAAGTATAAGTTCTTAATGAGAATCAATGGATACATATTTTTTCAGTTTGCATCCTCTCAAGGTATAAAGTAGGATCATATCTACTTAACACAAACCAACATTTCCTAATCCTTTGCTGTGTTATTAACTTATTAATTACCTGATGAACTTGATGATCTGTATAAGAACTGGAAGAAAGTTTCGGATTCAAACACCAAAAGATGATTTAGCACATAGCACATTGTTTGGCTAAAAAACTGAATTGATCTCATATAGCATAACTCACACAATAAAATACATTTTTTATTAAATTTGAGCAAGACCTATTAAGGGCATAATTAGTTACAACAATGTGCACATACCATCATGGCAATGATGAATTACAACTAGGGGTGAGTATTTTGGTTTTTGATTACTTCAGTTCAGTTAATTTGGTTTTGTAAAAGTTCGGTTTCAGTTTCAGTTTTCAGGTTTGGCAATTCGATTAACCGAAAAGACTGAATTAACCAAACTTTATTATTTATACATAATATCTATTAATATATATATTATCTATAATATACATTATATTATATTATATATTAAAATATATAATGGGTTATTTATATATATATATATATATATATATATATATATATATATTAATGAAATTCGATTTTAAATGAAATAATCGAAAACTGAACCAAAAATTTGATTTCAATTAAGTTTTTCATTTAAAACTTTTCGTTTTTTTGTTGGGTTTTTAACAAAATAAACCGATTGCTCACTCCTAGTTGCAACAGCTGAAAAGAAACATATAGTGTTGGAGAAATGGAGAGAACAGATGGTGGGGTTCAACTGAGACCCCAATGGGTTCCCCGCTGCTGTAAGTTGTACAGCTCACATGCTCTCTCATTTTAGTATCTCCCCCTTCTCTATCCAAACTTGGTCCAGATGTCTTAGGTTTTCTGAGACCTGTTTGTGTATGGATGACTTGCAATCGTCTTATGAAATTGCCTAAACGCATGCCTGCCGCGCCCCTCCTCAGGCAGCAACATTTACAATATTCCAAATAAAATAAAACAAAACATAGGCCCAGCCCAGAAATAACTAAAACAATTATCCACTAACTACCGGCCCATTAGCCCACTAAGAAACATAAGTCTTTGTCTGGAAAAAGTGCAAAAGAGTAAATACAAATATATAGAGTGCTTTTTTGTTCGTATAAATGCAAAGTTGATTTAGTTTTGCATCTTACCAAATGATTTTTAGTTATAATGGGTGCAAACATGAATCCTGATATATTTTTAACATTGATAAGCTTGCAAAGTTTGCATTGGATGCAAATTTTGCTCTCATTTTGGATAGATGCGTATATGCTTTGAAATTTGTGATAGCTATCATTTTTAGTACATAAATGCATTGTTACCACATACCATCAAAACTTAATCAGAGTGCATATATGCATCAAACTGGCATTTGCAAACAACTGCATACACAATCCTTTTAAAGCGGTAATTACAGCCAGATGGCCCGAATCTCTAAGCTTTCATTGTAGTTGCCAAACAAATCTTGCAATTTCTTCAAATGGGAGCCTAAAGCAATTTATTCCCTTCTACATGCGGATATCAATTGGACCAGATTTGGTTCAATCCGATCTAGTCCCATATGAGTCCATTATAGATGAATCAAGTCCAATCCAATCCAATGAATATGTTGAGCCATTTTGAACAGGTCCAATTCAATATTTGGATTTTAAACCATCCAACCCTTTCAAATTGGTTTTAACCCAAAAGTGGATTCAAATTTATTAGACCAACTGAGTGATAGCTCGATTGGTATTGTAACTGAGAAGTCCCAGCAGAGATGTGGATAAGTATGTATATATTGGGGATGGATACTGGTTTTCAAAACCGGACCGGACCAGAAAAACTAGGAACCGGTTAGGTGATTAGTTCTGTTTTATCCCAGAACCGTTATTTCACCAAAAACCATTGATTTGATCAGTAAATCACTGATACCAGTCAAATTGTTCAAACTGTTCAAACTATACAAGGGTTTGACTGTTTTTTATTTTTTTGTCAGAACGGACTGTCCATTTGATTCGAACAATTAGACCGTTCAACCCAAAAATCGGACCCCTACCGGTTCGGTTTTAAAAACTTTGGGATGGACTGGGTCCAATGCAATCCAATAAATACTTTGGACCATTAAGCCTGGTCTGGTCCCATTCAACCAATATTTTGATTTTAATTTGAAGGGATCCAACCCAAAACCTCTCCCTTGACACCCTTACTTATACGACGCAGGCAAGGTGTAAGCCTTAAACTCTCAAAGACGCCTTGCCTGTGTGCATAGACGGTCTTTTAAAGTGGTAGTTGCTAGCCGAATCTCTAAGCTTAAACAAATCTTACAATTTTCTACATGATTGAGTTGTGATTTGTGAATCTAAGGGTTTCAATGTTTGAATCCTTCGCAATAATGTTGTGATTATTGATTAAATCCATTGGTAATGAATCTAATGATTTATGGCATGTGATTTGAACCAGTTCAATATTTGAGTGAAGTTGAACTGGTACCCTCTTCCCTTGTTGCTGTAATGCATACGCCCATGGCATTCTTGGACACTCTGTTAAACAAGTGCGCATCGCTCGGACATATCAAACAATTCCAAGCCCAACTTGTCACACTTGGTCTTTTCCAGTTCTGTACTTCACGAACCAAACTTCTCGAGCTCTGTGCCATCTCCCCGTTCGGGAGCCTCGACTACGCCGGTGAGATTTTTAGTCGAATTGAAAGTCCGACCACTAACGACTGGAATGCAATCATTCGAGGTCTCGCTCAAAGTAATGAACCCAGGGAGGCCATTACATGTTACCGGACCATGTCTCAGATACCCCAAAAGCCAGATGCTCTGACCTGCTCGTTCACTCTCAAAGCCTGCGCACGAATGTTGGCCCTCTTAGAAGCGAAACAGATTCATTCTCAGCTCATCCGTTTTGGGTTTCAAGCTGATGTGCTGTTGCAAACTACACTTCTAGACGTTTATGCCAAGTCAGGTGATCTTGACAACGCGCAACAGTTGTTCGATGAAATGCAGCTTAGAGATATTGCGACGTGGAATGTATTAATCGCGGGGTTGGCGCAAGGGAGCAGACCTTATGATGCATTGGTTCTGTTTCACCAAATGAGGCGTGAGAGGCTGAGGCCCAACGAAGTTACTGTGCTTGGAGCACTTTCGGCTTGTTCACAGTTAGGTTCACTTCATGAGGGCAAGATGGTGCATCTGTACGTTCAAGAGGAGCAGATGGATACAAATGTGCAGGTGTGCAATGCGCTCATCGATATGTTTGCTAAGTGTGGGTCTATCGACAAAGCGTGCGATGTGTTTTACACCATGCGTTGCCAGAAGAGCCTTGTGTCGTGGAACACCATGATCATGGCACTCGCTCTGCATGGTCATGGCGCCCATGCACTCGACCTGTTTGCTTGCATGAGAGATGCCGGTGTCCACCCTGATGCAGTCACATACCTCGCCGCACTATGCGCGTGCAACCACTCCGGTCTGGTTTCTGATGGGCTTCAACTGTTTCAGTCCATGGTGGAGTCAGGGGTGAGACCAAATGTTAAGCATTATGGAAGCTTGGTGGACCTCCTGGGTCGTGCCGGGCGACTGGAAGAGGCTTACCAAGTCATAACATCTCTGCCCATGGTCCCTGATGTTGTTCTATGGCAAAGCCTGCTTGGGGCTTGCAAGACTTATGGGAATGTTGAGTTGGCCGAGCGTGCATCTCGAGCACTTGTAGAAATGGGATCGAACAGTTGTGGCGATTTCGTGCTGCTATCGAACGTTTATGCCTCACAAGCTCGATGGACCGACGTGGGTAAGATTAGGGACGCCATGAAGAATAGAGATGTCAAGAAGATTCCAGGGTTCAGTTTCATAGAGGTGGAGGGTGTGATTCATAAGTTCCTTAACGGTGACAAAAACCATTCAAAATGGAGGGAGATTTACAGCAAGTTAGATGAGATAGGTTTGAGGATAAAGGCACATGGGTATGTGCCTGAGACATGTTTTGTGTTGCATGATATTGGAGAGGAGGACAAGGAGCAGGCTTTGTATTACCATAGTGAGAAGTTGGCTGTGGCTTTTGGTTTGATTAGCATGAGATGTGGAACTCCAATCCAAGTGATTAAGAACCTTAGGATCTGTGGTGATTGTCATGTTGTGATAAAGCTTATTTCTAAGATTTATGATCGGGAAATTATTGTGAGAGACCGAGCTCGGTTTCACCGTTTCAAAGAAGGGTTTTGCTCTTGTGGGGATTATTGGTGACAAATATATTTATTTTCTAATTTTCAAATAATGTATTCCAATGTAGAGATTCAAGCTAGATATATTTAACGTGATCGCAATTCTAGGGCTTCAGTCTTCAAACAGATTGATTCAATTTGAATCCGATGGATATATAAATTTCTCTATTCGAACACTGGATATCTGATGCAAATCTGATTCAATCGTCTTTGGTTCCTTATCAAATCCTGTTGTACTTGTTATTTGGTTTCCCTGTTAAAGAAACCAAAGCTTTCCACAAGCAAAGAGAAAGAAGCTTCAATTTTGCAGCTAAACTGTCTAAGATACATGGAAGGGGAACTGGAGCCAAGGTACAAATTAGTGGGTAGCCTTGTAAGACTGAAAAGCATAATCAACCCTTTTTTTTCCATTCAAAAATCAGGATGCAGGAGGCCGATGACCAAGTGGCTGAGATGATCTCTGAGCGTCCCTCCTTATATGGAGGCACAAGATCAAACCAGTGTGACTAGTGTGACTGCAGATTCTCTGTGGTAAGATCAGTGGATCTCACTTGCACCCTGCTCTGCCTCCACTCCTAAATCCCTTGTCCTTGTGTGATATGTAATACCAAAGAAAAAATCACAATGTAGGACTGAATAAATATTTAACACAGTAGGTAAAAACCTCGAACAATAAATATTGTGTCCAAAACAAAATGGAGGGGAAGAGATAAAGAGCTGGGCATAAAGAAACTACTTATATATACCTCTAACTTTAAAAAGCATCGTCATTCTCCCATTGGTGTCTGCTCATGAGAGATCGCTCTACTTGTGAGAGCCTGGTCTGCCTGTGAGGGACGATACTCGTTTCGCTCATAATCCCCCTATTCCCCATTAGAAGACATCTGGAGTGGCTGCCAAACATGGATAATCTAGAGGCACCATTGAGTATAGAAGAGAAATGTTGCCTGTCTGCTCGCAAAGGTTTTATCTGATAAACCCTTGAATGCATTTGGGGTTCTTGAGAGGATAAAAAAATGTGGAAAAGACAAATCAAAGACTAGAATGCAAAGAGA
>NW_010729118.1:884922-904132 GCF_000365185.1 Nelumbo nucifera | reverse complement strand
GTCAAAGGGAGAGTTCAGGCTCCTTTTGGGGAGCTCGGACCGCTGGTTACTCCTCTCGGAGCTCGCGCCTTGAGCGCACTGCCATGCCGAGTTGTTGCTCCTGCCAGGTCACCCTCGGTTGCTTCCACGTGTTGGGTGGCCAAGAGGTCGGGCCAAATCTTCCTCCATCAATTATCTTCAAAAGGGAGAGGGATAGTGAAAGAGTTTTGAGAAACCAACCATGGATATACAACGACTATCCTCTACTATTTAGGGATTGGAATCTAGATCTTAAACCGAGTAGAGTAGTCTTTCAAGAACTAGATATTTATATAAGGATTTTGAATCTCCCATGTAACTAATGACAAGAGCAAATGGGGAGTTCCATGCAAAACAAGTGGGAGATTTGATCCCGTTGGACAAAGATGATATCCATGATAAAAATGCCTTAGAGTGGGATTTATACCTATGAGTTAAGATGAAGATTAATGTAAATAATCCCTTGGTTAAGGCAGTTGTGGGAACAAGAAGGGATGGTTCAAACAAATGGTTCCAAGTGCAATACAAAAGGCTTCCATTTTTTTCTATTATGCATGTGGAAGAGTTGGACATGGAGAAGGGAATTGCAGTTTCAAGAAAAGGGCGGACCTAGTTGAGGACCAGGCAAACCAGTTAGTTGCATAGACAATGTAGGACGATGGGATCCCTACAAGATTCAGACTGTGGTTAAGGGTAAACAGTGAACTTGATGAGCAGAAGTATTTCAATAGTAAAGAAGGGAAACAAAAGAGAGAGAGAGAGAGAGAAGGTAGACCCCGCAAATCAGAAGGAGCACCCCAAAGTAGAAGTTGAAGGTTCAAGCACTGACTCAGGCAGAGAATAGTCTAGAACACGATTCTAGTGCATAGTAGAGCTCTCGCCATGTTTTTCTTTAGTAATTTTCACTTGAGTATGGAGGAGGGGCTGTGACTATATCTGGAAAAGGATAATCTAGTTGGTCGAAACTTCAATGTGGTTGCTCCGATGAAGCTACTTTGACGAGGTGAGCTGTCATGGATAGGCCCAATTAGCAAAGTCATAGATCAACAGGTGTGTGGCTTGAGTCTTGCTAAAACCAGCAATGGCAGCTAGGTAGCTTTAGCAAGTGAAGCAAATTTTATCCAAACAAGGAAATCCTCAGGTGTGGTTATTGAGGAATTGTCCGTTCAACAAGAAAGCTATTTGAACCCTCATAAGCAAGTCAATTATGATAAGGTCATAGAAGGGGAGGTACCACAGTGGAAGGGGTTGAAAATATCCATGAGATAGTGAAAAAAGATAAACCAGAGAAACTTCTTAAACTAAAAGACCAACGTCAGAGCTGAATGAGGCAGGCTTGAGATATGGATTTGTGGAAATGTGTTCGAACTTGGTCCCAATTTTCAAAAGGCCAAAATTTCATGCAACCAAATTCCCAATTTTTGAAAATGGAAGCTATGCTTGAGTCTAGGAAGTAGAGATGCCACCATTGGATTGCTCTAAGTTACAATCAAACGAGGAGGTACCTTTTCTTCTTTGCTCCTTTGTTGAATTACCTAGTTGCTCTCAAGTAAATATGATGCCAATGCTCTTTAACCCCCAGCGGAGTGTTTCTGAGCCTTGCAACTCATCCTCTGAAGAGGAGGAAAATGTGTGAGACAAGAGTCTTTATTAAAAAAAAAGCTTGAACCTGAGAACTCAAACCCTTAGAAGACTTCTTAGCCTCTCCAAACTTTTTTGTATGATCTGCTAGACAATAAATCATGTGTTTAGATGCAGAAATACATCAACATTGCAGGTGTTTAAACATTTTCCTAAGTGGAGTCTTAATTGGGGGTGGAGAAAGGGAGGAATTAAATAGTCACGAAAAGAAAAGGATTGTTTGAAAATTAAAAAATCTTGCTTTAAAAAGAGCTCTCCCTATTCCTCATGGGTGAAAAATAAGTGGGTTAAGGTGGTTGTTCCATAACAACCATCGAAAGGGAAATGAAGATAACCTCTACTGGAATTGTCAGGAAACGAAATGTAGCCTAATTAACAACAAAAAGAAATTTAGAGGTCTATGGGACTAGAGTTGCTGTGGTGCTAATCCAGTTGGACTAGTTGGTGGCCTGGCTCTGTTTTGGAATTTAGAGGTTAAAGTTGATATTGTGGTAGTAAATAAGAATTTTATCCATACAAAGTTTTAAGATTCAAATTACAAAGTATGGTTTTACTCCTATTATGGAGAGCTAGACAAAAAGACAAGGGCTAGAGATCTAAATTTCATTCTATGAAGAGAGGAGAAAACCGGTGGCTAACAAGCAAAGAATTGGGAGTTATAAAGAAATTCTCAAGTAATCATGGATTTGGAGTTGTTGGACATCAAAAGTTTTGGGCTTGGGTTTACTTGGAGCAACAAGATGGTGGAGAGTGGCCTTGTAAGAGAAGTTCTAGACAGAGGTTTTGCAAATTTGGGTTGGTTACGCCTTTACCCGAAAGCAGTTGTTCTAAACCTCCCCTTAAGTGGTTCTAATCATTTATTAATCATGTTAGACACAAACCCTTTGGCAGGAAACAAAAGAAGACTATTTAGATTCGAAGAGATGTGGGGCACCCATGAAGACTGTGAAAATATAATAAAAGATGTGTGGCAAAAACAGCTGGGGAGTACTTTTCAAAATTTATTTGCAAAAGAAGTTCAGATGGATGAAATCAAAAGTTAGAAGTTAGAAGAAGAGGCTCTTGAATGTTTTAGTCTTTGTCTTATGGATTCAAATGTGAGAAAGTTGGATAGGGAAGTAACAAAAGAGGAAATCAGTGAAGCTCTATTCTAAATGCACCCTTGAAAATCCCCAAGACCTGATGGTTTCCCAAACATGTTTTTTCCAAAAGTATTGGAACATAGTGAAAGATGAACTGTTTACAACAATTAAACAATTTTTTAATGAGGGTAAACAGTATGAAGACTTGAATCTCGCTTTTATCTCCTTGATACCAAAAGTTGGGCATCTAGAAGATCCTAGCCAATTTAGGCCAAACAGTCTTTCTAACACAATCTAAAATCATTACCAAGGTTCTAGAAAACAGACTGAAATGTAAATTGGCTATAATTATCTCTTAAAACCAAAGTGCATTTCTATAGTGCAGGTTTATAAACGAGAATATCTTTGTTGCTCATAAGATCTTTTATTATATGAAAAGAAAAGAGCAAAGAAAGGTTGTATGGCCCTTAAATTCAACATGAGCAAAGCCTATGATCGTGTAGAGTGGGTTTATGGAAGCTGTTATGGGAAAGATAGGCTTTGGGCAGAAATAGATTAAGTGGATTATGAAATGTGTAACATCAATTTCTTATCAAATCCTGATAAATAGATCCCTAGGTAGAAAATTTAAGCCAAGCAGAAGATTAAGACAAAGTGACCCAATCTCCCCCTACTTTTTTTTTCATGTGTTTAGATGTCTTCTCTAGATTACTTATTAGGATTGTGGATCAAAGGATGATTTCGGGGGCGAAAATGAATCATAAATGTCCAACCATCTCTCATTTGTTTTTTTTGTAGATGACAACTTTATTTTCATAAAAGTTGATCTGGGGGAAGGTTAAAAGGTCTTGGAAGCTATCTATGCATATGAAGGAGCCTCAAGACAAAAGGTGAACCCAAGTAAATCTAAAGTTTCATTTGGCTCTAATGTTCACCCAAGAATTCAAAAAGTCATTGCTAGAAGTGTAAACTTCAGGAGAGTTAAAAAAACCTTTACTTTACCTAGGCCTTCCATCTCACTTTTCTAGATCGAAGATGAAGATGTTTTACTTTTTAATCAATAAAGTGGAAAGGAAGATTGCAAGTTGGAAAAGCAAACTTCTCAATCATGTAGGCAAGGAATTAATGATTAAGGCAACATTAAATGCCATGGTGTTGTTCTCAAGGGTTCATTGCATTTAGTAGTGAATTCGGCTAGGCCGAACCCATGTGGATTTATGTGAAGTCATACAAATCAGGCCTAAGTTGTCCATGCAACATCATTGGGTTGTGAGCTTTATAGATGATGGGCCTAAAGCCCATAATTAATATGATTAATTAAGTTGTCATGTGACATAGAGCCAATATGGGTTTGGAAATGGGTATGAAGCACCTATCCTCTTAAGAGGATAAGGCTTATCTTTAAATAGAGTTCAAATCCAAATTTTTGTATAAGCTCTTAGTTAGATTATGAGAAGTGCTCCATAAAGAGATAAAAGAAGAATAGGGTGAACTGATCAAGAACACCTCTCAATTCTGTTCTCTCTCTCTCTCTCTTCTTCTTCTTCTTCTTCTGTCTTCCAAGAAACCTTAGTTCAACTACAACTTATTTGGGGCTGATAGAGATTAGTTTTCCTCTAATTTTTGCAAGAAAAAAATTCAAAGGAATTTTGTGCTCACCTCCCCAGTTCAATCCAAGCAGTTGGATTGTAGTTTTGTTGAAAACTGCGTTGTTGAACTGACTTTAGGAGCACACTACGCCATGTTTAGTGGAGCCTGGTTTGAGAACTGATTTGGGAGCGAACTTCCACCTTGGGATCTACGTTTGTGGTATCCGTATCAGGTATACATCTCCCTCTTTGTTTGGTTTCAAATCTGGTCCGGTTCAGTGAAAGATCGATCCTAAAAAATACAGTTTTTTGAAACATAGGAAATTCAATTCCCAGAAGGATTATGAAATTTTTGAAAAATTTTCCAACCATCTAGCATGGTCTGGCCATCCATATGATGGATCCTAACCCTTCCTTTAGAAAGGAAGTCTTTAGAGATGGAGTGTGCTAGCCGGTGGGTTCAAGAAAAAAACATTGAAATTTGTGATGACCCCTAGCTCCCAGAAGTGCCAGGGTTCAAAATCATGGGTCCTAGACTTGAAAGCCAAGGAATCTCAAAGGTTGAAGAACTCTTTCTTCCAAACTATAAAGAATGGAACTCTCCACTAGTCAATTCTCTTTTCATTCCCCCATTGCTAAGAAAATTTTATCTCAAAAGATTCCTATTTTCAAATGGGATGGTAAGCTTATTTGGACTTTAATAAAAAAATGAATTTTCTCTGTCATATTTTCATATTTCGTGGCAAAACACCTAGCAGATTCCACCCCATCCAGTAGGACTGATGATATGAAGCTATGGTTTGATATATGGTCCATTCCAGTCCCTCCAAAATTTAGGAGTTTCCTCTGATATATGCTATGGCAGTCAAGGAAAACCTCTTTAAAAGGAAAATTACAAATAATCTTCAATGCCTAGTCTCTTACCAGAATGTTGAATCAATCCTTCATGCCTTATGCTTGTTTGAAGTAGCAAAGCGCTATTGGTTTGGAAGCTAATGAGACAACAAGTTGTTCACTTCCTTATTTTTAGAGATTGGCTGAAATCTTGTTTTAAAACCTATAACTCCTTCAAGGAAAGGAAGGATGAACTGAAGGCCTATCGGGCCTTGAGGATTTGGAATATTTGGCTTCATTGAAATGACATAGTTTTTGATGATACTAATCCTAATCCAGATTTGGTCATTGATAGGGTTGCAAGATAGATAGTGTGGAACTTTAGAAGATGGATCTTACATCATTACCAATACAGCTCCATTCTAACAATTCAGATGGAGCCCATTATTTTTGGTCCCCTCCGCAAGTAAACTAACTAGGTAAAAATTAATGTTGATGGGTCTTTTTGTTAATGCTAGCTCTGTGCCTCTAGGAATGGTGGTTCGTGACTCAAATGGTGCTTTGTTAGCTACCAAGTTTAGTCCTGTTTTAGTGTGTTCTACAGCTTGGACTGAAGCCATTGCAGTTTTGGAGGGCTTAATTTTTGGAAAAAAAAAAAACTATGTTTAAAGAATATAATCATTAAGAGTGATTGTAAAAACCTTGTTAACAATCTGTTAAATCAGGTGTATGGCTGTCCTTGTGACATTCACTTTCAGTTTCAAGATTGCTTATGTTTAGCTGAGGATGTCTCTGCTAGGTTCTCCTGGGTATAGAGACTTGCAAATTAGGTAGCCCATGCTGCTGCTCAGAAAGGGCTTCACCAAGTTGGTTGTTGGACTGATGTTGCCCCCATGCCACTAGCTTGCATATTGGATTGTTGCGGACTTGAATTATTCTACTACTTAATTTTTCTGTTTTATTCTACTTGTGTTTACTGCCCTCCTTTTGTTTCCAAATATCATTTTGTTTTACAAAAAAACTTTAAAAATCAACTTATACATGCCATGTTGATTGGCCCCACGTAACGAGATTTCCATCATTGCACCATTTAGAGCCGTTAATAGCTCACTACAAAATATTTCATAATACCAAAATTACCCCTAAGTGTTCAAAACATTGGACAAATCATTTTCCTTCTCTTCATCATCCCCAATGAACCAAGTGGTAACCCCCTACTTTCTCTCTCTCTCTAAATCCCTTTCATTGGTTCATTACTACTGCAATCCCATCAAACATTGGACAAACCATTGGTTCATTGGTTCATTACTCCTGGACTTGGTTGAGACACATGGGCTATACTTCAGAATGTTGAATCAAGCTTGTAACTTGCAAATCAAATGGCTTGTTACAATGGAATCCTCAGAGGTCATTTTTAATTTCCTCTATCCAGTTTGCAAATGGGAGTAGCAACAGGAAACTAAAAATGTGGGGTCTCCCCGGGACCAAGATGGATAGCATACTTGGAGGCCTCAAGACCACCGAATAGAGATGTAGGAAGCACTCTTTGGGAGTTGCTGCTTGTGCTTGCTGCCTTTGGTGCTTTACAATGATTCGCTCTGAGAGAACCTTTGCTGTAACCAAGTATCCTCTCCTATGTCAAATGTAAGACCAGTGGAGGAGGAAGAGCAAGAGAAAAAAGAAAGAAAGTGGCATATTTTGAAAGTGTAATGAACAAGTTAATGATATTTTTGTCTTTTACATTTTATCTGTTGGACTTAACCTTGGAAAGGTCAACAAGGTATATGTAAGTTGTTTTTAAATGTTCAATGTATATATATACATACTATATATAAGTAATTAACCTTTTTACTAATACGTACAGTCTAGTTACTAAGACATAGAGCTTTAAACTTCAAATACTAAGTCACTATATATATTAGCATTAGAGATGTGCCCAATTTTCAATATTTTTTATTTATTTATATTTAAAATTTTTTATTTAATTATGACATCATGAATTAGCTCACTTGACCTGGATGGTTGAATTGCTTAATTAATTACTTGCCGTCATGATGGAAAAATGTTTTATTTTTGGGTAAATTTAAAAAAATATGTATTTTATATTATTAAAAGTATTGGATGTAGATCTAAGGCCCTGTTTGAGAACACTTTTAATAAGTACTTCTTTTAAGACATGGGACCATACATTAAGTGGTTTTTAAGTACTTATGGGTGTTTGGTAAAAAAGTGGGGAAAAATTAATTTTTTTAAAGAAGTTAAAGTACTTCTTTGAAAAAGTGGCTTCAAGTTGGCTATTTTTTTAAGTGCTTCTTGAAGAAGTACTTCTCCAAAATATTAGGACGAACCAGTCCCTGACAAATTTGTATAATGACTAAAATACCCCACTCCCCCTTCTCCACTCATTCGATCCTCAAACCCTAGCAACAGTGGCGCACCAGTTGCAGGTCCATCAGCGACGATCGGCGGTGAGGAACCGTGGCCGGTGGACCTACCGTTTGGCCTCTTTCCTCTCTGCTTTGAAGTTAGATCTCTGAAAAAGAGCTCGTAGCTCGATTTCAGATCTCTGGAATAGAGCTCGTAGCTCGATCTTAGATTTCTGAAACAGAGCTCGATCTAGTCGTCGCCGCCTTTTGGGTGTCGAAGAATCGAAAGAGAGACGTTCAGCCGCCGCTGGTTCTCTTTTGGAGAGGAAGATGAACAATGTCTTATTCGTGGTTATAGAAGAACAAAAACAAAGGAGAAGAAGAAGAAAAGGAGAGAGAGAGAGAGAGAGAGAGAGGGAGAAGGAGAGAAAGACTAAGGAGAGGTTGTCGGCGCTCTTTATCGCTCGAAGGGAGAATAAGGGAGTTGCAGCGGCAACAACCTTCCCCCTGTTCATCGTCTTATTATTATTATTATTATTATTATTATTATTATTATTTTGAAAAGTAGTGTATGAGAGAAGTGAGGGCTAAAATTGTCATTTTAATAAATATAAGCACTTATGGGGAAAGTAGTTTACCAAATATTCCCACCCCAATAAATATTTAAAAACATAATAAGTGATTTGAAAAAATGGATTATCGAACAACCTAAAGTGGGTTACCAAACAAGTACTTAATCATCAAACATGGTCTAACAAGTAGAACTTATTTGTTTTGTGAGAATCCATCTGTCAACCTTACATCCCTTTTGGACCTTGATCTCTCCGGTGACTCTCTCAATATCTCAATACTTGTATAATTTCTTAATGCCAGTAGCCTTGTTAATCTTGATTTTGGCCACAATCTTCCCAATGACCCTAATTTCTCTATCAATCTTAACATTGACAGTATGCCACCAAGAGCCCAGGAAACTCTTTGCCAATTGCAAAGTTTAGTTTTGGCAGGTAACAGAATTGGTTGTGAGGTAGACAAACTTGTGGATATCCTAGTGAGATGCAAGAGGATAAAGATGTTAGATTTAAGGTCTAATCAGTTTAATGGATCTTTGCCTGCATCCATTGGAAATTTGTCCTCTTTGGAGAACCTAGACCTTTCTGAAAATCAATTAGCTGGTTCTCTGCCTGCATCCATCGGAAACTTGTCATGTTTGCAGAAGCTAGACCTTTCATATAATCAAATGAATGAGGCCATTCCAGTAAATGTTGGGCAACTCTCACATCTGGTTTACTTTCGTCTCTCTGACAATTCTTGGGAAGGTGTTCTTTCAGAACATCATTTTACAAACCTCACAAGGTTAGAGGCATTATACATATCCTCTTCATCAGGAAAATCTCTGGTTTTTAATGTAACACATGATTGGGTTCCTCCTTTCAGTCTAGAGTATCTCCTTATGTCTGACTTACAACTGGGCCCTCGTTTTCCTTCATGGCTCCATTCTCAAAACCAGCTTTTCTCCATATCCTTAACAAACGTTGGCATTTCTGACGAGATACCCACTTGGTTTTGGGAATTATTGTCAAAGTCTGTAGCACTTTTGGATCTCTCCTATAACAAATTAACTGGAAAGGTGCCAAACTCCTTAAGCCTTGATCTGGGAGTTAGTGTGGTTTTAAGCTTCAATCGCTTAGAGGGTCCACTCCCACTTTGGCGATTTAGGCCTACGCCATTAGCCACACTAGCTCTTCGAAATAACTTGTTCTCTGGTCCTATACCACCCAATATTGGTCACATATCATCGTGCTTGACAATCTTAGATCTTTCGTGGAACAATTTAAGTGGCAGCATTCCCCCATCCATAACTAAAACAAAACCCCTAAATTTTCTTATTCTTTCAAACAACCACTTATCTGGTGAACTCCCTTGGGATTGGAAGGATTTAGAAGAACTATTGGTTGTAGACTTGGCCAACAATAGACTAACGGGTACTATTCCTAGTTCATTCAGTTCTTTGGCTTCACTTGAAAGGTTGATATTGAGTAACAATAGCTTTATTGGGGAGCTACCATCCTTGAAGAATTGTACATCCCTAATCAGCCTTGATCTTGGCGAGAACAGATTATCTGGAAACTTGCTGACATTGATTGGAGAAATCAGTGCTCCCTTGATGTTTCTACGCCTACGGTCAAATTCATTCTTGGGAGATATTCCAAAACAACTATGTCATTTCTCTTATCTTCATTTCTTAGACCTTGCTCATAATAATCTGTCAGGTCACATTCCTATGTGTTTTGGCAATTTGAGTGCTTTCATTGGTTTAAGCTCTCCTAAGACTAAGAAAATCAACATGGAGTATGACCAACACATGATGATAATAGCAAAGGGAAGAGAAGATGAATATATTGATGATGGCGGAATTCTTTGTTACGTAAGGAGCATAGATCTTTCCAGCAATAATCTTTCAGGGAAGATTCCTGATGGTATCACAAACCTCTCAGGATTGGGAACGTTGAATTTATCAATGAACCAACTCACAGGAAATATCCCAGATGAGATTGGTAACTTGAAATGGTTAGAAACTCTTGATCTCTCAAGAAACCAACTTTCTGGCCAGATTCCTCAGAGCTTATCTTCCATATCTTCCCTGAATCATTTGGACCTTTCTTATAACAACCTATCAGGGAGGATCCCATCAGGCAACCAGCTCCAAACACTCAACGATTCTTCCATTTATGCCGATAATCCCAATCTTTGTGGGTTACCACTTTCAAGAAAGTGTGAGGATGATGACAAATCTTCTGAGGGTCCAACGTCCTTTGTTAATGATGCTAATGGAGACAATGATTCTTCTGATTCTGAGATGCAATGGTTTTACATAAGCATTCTCCCAGGATTTGTGGTAGGTTTTTGGGGAGTTTGTGGCACTCTACTTTTGAAGAAGACATGGAGGCACGCCTATTTCAATCTCTTGGATGATATGAAAGATTGGGTTTTCCTAGTAATTGCATCGAGTGTCATTCGCCTGAAAAGAAAATTAAAATTTGAAAGAGTCTAATGTTTTACACAAGGAGTTATTTCATGATCGGTGCTGGCAATATATAATTAAGTGTACTGTTTTAATATTGTATGTATTTGTATGTCCTAAATGTAAGCACTTGTTGTTACATTGTGTACTATGAGCAAATAAGGAAATTAATAGACCATTGTTCTATAGGGGGTGTTTTAGTATATGATCCTGCAATAGATAATGGTCTAGACTTTATAATTCCGATGCATTTGAATAATTCAACAACTTTGCTGCGACACGGTTTTAGTGTAGGACTAAAATCGTGAATCATGGACCTACATTAATGCATCAAAGGCTTTGATTTCAGTATTTCATGGATCATGTCATTTGAAAAAGTGGTTTGAATGCATTTGCCATCCAATCAAAGGATTTGAATTTAACTCAACTCCACACCAATGCGGCAGGAACATAGGCTCATGCAAGTCACATGTTGGGAGAAAAAAATCTGCTGCGACCGTAGTCGCATGCGACCACAATGAAATGTAAAAACACACACACCAACGTTTGGAAGAGAAAAATAACAACTGACTCTTTTCAAACGCAGGTGTTGGGACCATTGTTTTCAAAACCGGACCGGATTGGACAATTGGATCGGAAAAACTGGTAACCGGTCAGCTCCTAGGGTCCAGTTATACCAGAAACCAGAAATTTCTAAGAAGCGTTGAAAAAGTTAGAAAACCACTGACCCGGGCGGTCAAACCGCTAAACCGTTCGACCTAGGCAGCGGTTCACGGGTTATCTTTTTTATTTTTACTGTTTTAAATAAAACAAAAAACAAAAAATAAAATGACTTGAATATCCCCAAATCAAAATCGAATGTTTAAGGCCCTTTAGGGTTATAACCCCATTTTCGTTCTAACCCTTCTCTCCTCTCAACCCTCACACCAACCGATCACCTATGCTGGTCAGCACCTCCGGCGTTTGATGGCGACACACACTGACCAATGGCGATTAACGGCTACCGGTGATGGCAAGTTTGCAGCAGTGGCTAGCGTATTTTGCAGCACTTCCAGAGTTCCAGGCTCCAGCAGTAAGAATTGCGCTATGCGAGTTTACAGCGGCGGGCGGGGAATTTGTAGTGGTAATAACACCACCATTGGTGATTCTGCAAGTTGGAGCAGCACTTGCAGTGGCAACTTACTTGCGACCAGCGGCAAGCCCATTGTCACACCAGCATTACCGGCACTCTTTCTAACCCACAGTTTTTGAATACTCTATTTTGTTTCACAGCTGGAATTGTTATAGAGGAGAAAAACTGGCTGTCATTTTCCCCCCTTATTCATCATGACATTGCAAATGAAATACCACTCCATCTACAAAAGTTGCAGTATGTTGCATTTACAACATTGCTAGGTATTATCAATATTCTCTCTTAAATGTTTCAAGCTATTTTTGAAGGATTTATCACAAAAGAAAAATTGAAGATTAGCTGACTTTACATTCCCTTGGTTAGTGAGTACTGATTTTTAGATAAAGATTTAAGGGTTTATTTGTAGATATTAAGGGTTTATTTCAAGCTATTTTTTTGTATTTTTTGAATTTTTTTGTGTTTTTTCTGTATTTTTTAGAATTTTTCTGTATTATTTTTTATTTAGATAGTTTTATTTTCTGTATTTTTCTGTTTTTATTTAATTTTATGCTATTTTTTATTATTTATAAGTATATTTTTTATTTTTAATTTATTTATGATGTCATGGGTCGAACCGTTCGACCCGGACGGTTGAACTGCTTAACTAGAAATCGGTCCCCTGACCGGTTCTGTTTACGATTCATTTTTAAAACCATGGTTGGGACACAATGGATAATTAATACACGGTCAGATTGGTCCAGACCAAATTAAATTAATGCGATTCTTAATTTCTTATTGAAAATCTGTAACCAGTGGCCTATATCCGGTCCTATTTTGGGTTGAAACATCAGGAAAAATTGGTCCTATCTTGACCCATTTTTTCATGTTGATGTTTGTTTGATAGGAAAATTTATGATATAGAAAGAGTTTTAACCAATCAAAATCCACCCATTAATTTTGATAAATAATACCTGATTCGCTACCACGTTTATGATTCCAATTTATTGATCGATTATTTTTCAGATATCATATTTTTCTATATCATAGTCGAACCTTTGGGTTAGAACGTCAACACTCCTAAATTCCTACTGATATACTCTGCTGGTTACTTAGCTAGCTTGGAAATTGCAATAGAAAGATCCAATGTTTGTTTGGTGATCAGTAAAAAAGTTTTTAATGCCGTCTAAACCACGTAGAATTCAACACTCCATATGTGTCTCGCCCTCATCCAAGAAATTTGAATCCAGACTCTATATAACATATGTGTCTCGCCCTCATCCAAGTTTTTATGCTTCCACTATGTACATGATCGATCCCTTCCCATGTTATGTTCACCAACAAAATCAGATATAATTTTAAACTTAATTGGTTATGAAAGAAGCTCCATCATAGAATTTAAACTATTTGTCTCCATTTTCTTTCATTAATTTCATTGTCAATGCAAAAAGGGTATCCATAATGAATTTCTTTTAGTGGTGTGAATATATATATACTCCTCCTTGTGATGGTCACAAATTTAACGATCTTAGACCGTATTTATTTTTTAGGAAGTTATTTATCCGGATAAATTAATGTATTTATTCAATTCATATTTTTTTGTTTCTCAAGTAAATAAGATAATAACCATTTATATCCTAAAACGTTCATTATTAAAAAGGGCCGGACAATTTTATTCCATCTAAAATTCATTCTAATTTGAGAAAGTCTTTAGTGTGTGTGTGACATTAATATACTCCAGTCATATTGAAAATCTGTTACCTGTGGAGCCCGTATCCAGTTCTGTTTTGGATTAAAATCTCAGGATGTCTTGCATACATATACACGTTTTTCAATAAGGTTGATACCATTTTGAGAGAGTTAGAAAGCGAGACAGCAAGAGAGTTCTGAGGGATAAATCACGCATACTTTCTCTAGTTGAAGGGGGCGCCTATATATAGGCACAGGTAATCGATTGTGGGTTTCACGTATCACATCCGAGATCTCCGAGTGGATATGGCTTACCGACCCCCAACACTCGAAGGTAGTTCGCACGGATAGTGGTAAGGCTTAGCTGGTTATCTCCGAAGCGGGCAGCATGGAGATTATCCTCATTGGTAAGACGACGAGATCCTAGAGGACTTGGAGGCGATAAATTGTATACAAGGTTCAAAATTTTAGTATCGTATCGAGGGCTTAACAATACACCACCCCTACAGGGGTCGTATTGGAGTGTGACATGCTTCAAGGGGTAAACTAGCCTTAGACTGACCCCTCTAAACCAGTTTCAAAGAAAAAAAGGTGGGCAAGCTTCCATACAGGTTGATACACCCCTACCAACTTATTGGCCTGTATCAAAATTTTAAACCTTAGTTATACGAGTAGAAATCAGTCACCACATCATTTGTGCCACCACCTCGATCCCGATCTGGTCGGTCAGTTTTCGGGGGGAGGTCGCCCCTCTTGCTGAGGTCCGTGGTGAGATCTCACTGGGGTGCGTACACCACCCAAAGTTATCCCTAGCCGAGGTGCTTTTTGCTGCCTATGTGACACTGAGATGTTATACAACAGTTCAATGGTGCCACGTGGTACTGTAGGGCGAAATCGCCCCTTATCACTTTCAATTATAACTTCACTAGTTAATTTCGTTTCCAAATTTCTTTCTCTTGTAAGTGCTTGGCGACTTAATTGCATAGAAACTAGAGGGGCAGATCATTACACTCCAATCGCATGGAAAAGGAAGGAGAGTTTTGTATTGTGTTTTGCAAAGAAGAGCAAAGCTCAAGCACATCCCATCTCCTTCCATTCCATTTGTCTCTCTCTCTCTTATCCGCATGTTTTGAATTAGAACGTCAATGGATTTGCCTGGAACTAACATCAGTCATGTCCCATTAGCTTGGAAATTGCATAGAAAGATTGTCCAAAAGTTTTAATGCCGTCTTGACCACGTTGAACTAACCGTGTGGCATTGTGTAGTATTATTGGCCCAACCCAAATAGCGGTTCAATATTGTTCAATACTCATGGTCTTGGCCTATACATCAGTAAAGTTTGATACCTTTGGAGATTTTGACTATAATAACGTTGCCGTGAAGTCTAAGGTTGGGAATAGAGGATGTAAGAACATGCAATTCAGTTCAACATGGTGGAGACCACGATCAGAGCCCTGAATCACGACCATACGAGGAAACCAACCTGCGAAACATAACAGTAATCAATGACCAAGTGACTAAGTATATGTTTGGCATCGATAAGTGATTAACGATTGCGATAAGCCCCTACGACTGTTGCAAAGAATTAAATGTCCATATGCATTTGGTCGTCGTCGTTGATAAGGTATCAGTCTTTTGGATTATTTGGTGTCATTTTGGAGACTCAGAGAAACATTTGTTTGTGTGAAACCTGTACAAAAGAAAGAGGTTTATATATATATTAATTTGAGTGAATTCAGTTCAACATGTTAAACAGTATATGCCCTTAGTTCCAATCAGAATGATGTACATTATGATATTTATTGTAAATGAATAAAGTACATATTTGATTCATGTTATTATGATATATTTCTGTGTAATAATACCCTTAAACTGAACATATATGAGACTCGTGTTAGTTTAGAATCTTCACAGCCGTTGGATAAATCTGGGGAGATTTATTTTGTCAAGGCTGACACTGATGTGCCGCCAAGTTGGTTGGGGTGGCTTGTCTCAGCTGCTAGGGTGAGTCCCGAGGTACATGCAATGTGGGTTTTCTTAAAACCTTGAACCGAACCAAAATTCCCGTATTGCCCTGGACCTTGGAAATAAATGGACAAAACTGGAATGTTACACCTGACCCCTATACTCGACTATGATACTACACTAGGTGTCGATTGGACTATCTTTGATATGCCAATCAGTGAGATCCTTAGAGGGGTTCAAAACCTATGTATGTTGGGACAGTCCGAGAATTCATCTGAGTGGATGATCATAGTGACATGATCAGCCCCTTTGTCGGACAAAGTGAATGATCAAGGATGCACTCTCTCTGATGGAAAGCAAAACTACCAACAGTCGATTTCAACCGTTGAAATTTGTTTTGCAAAATATATTTATATAAAGATATACATATATACATACATACATATATATATATATATATATATATATATATATATATATATATATATATATATATATTATGGTTTCAAAATGTTTGCAAAATGTTTTAATTCCCGGGATCCATGTGAGTAGAGGTCCTCTCTTGTCAGACAGTGTTTGATCATTATGGGCTAAGAGGTTAAGTGTAAAACCATTGAGGATAATACCTGATGGGCTAATCTTGCATCTGCCCACAGTCCTTGGGTTTTTATAAGGTGACTTGACCCAATGACCATTTAGTGTAAATATTGGGCCCATTAAGAGCCTATGGTGATGAACTCAGGGGTTCATTGTCTCCTACAGTGAATTCAGCCAGGCCTTGTAACAAGCTGAATCCATGTAGTTGATGTGTAGATCAATGTTTGGGTCCCACACCATACAAGGATAGCCAACTAGGCAGTAGATTAAGAGGTTAAGTGAGCATATAGACTTAATGGGCCTAAAGCCCAATTCGAACTGTCTTAATAAGATTAATTAAATACGGGGCAATTCTGGGATTTGGATCAACAGATAGGATAAGGGATTATCCCTATCCACTCAAAGAGTCCAGATCCAAATAAAGATTTGGATCAAGAAACTCCTAATTTAATTAGGAAGGTTGATCTTTATCTGTAGATAAGATAAGGGATTATCCTTATCTCTTAAAGAGAGTCTAGATCCAAATAAAAGATTTAGATTAGGAAACTCCTAATAGGATTAGGATATCCTCTCTTTAAGGCAATAAATAGGAGAGCAGGGCGAACCTCCAAATACACTTATAGTCTGTTGAATTAAGAGAGAAGACAACTCACAGTTTGACTGCTCCTGTCTTCTGTTCTTTTCTTCTTATTATTGCCGCCCCTACCCAGTTCGATCTCCACCAGTGGGAATGATCAAGAATGGTTCTTGATATTGCCTTTTACTAGAAGAGGCAATATGAAGTCGTACTCACCAGTCCTTCATATTCTTGTTGAAAAATGCAGTTCTTGTTGAAGAGTCGTCATGTTGATTCTACTTCACATCACACCGTGTCATCTTCGATGGAAGCAGTCTTTGGTCTTCTCCTTAGGCGTGTACACCTTCATTGGGGGTTTAGTATTACTCCGTATCAGGTATATCCCTCTCCTCCCTTTTGGTTTCAGATCTGGTCTGGTTTGGTTTCAAGATTGATTATTGAAAATGCAGTTTTCTAAAATAGAGAATGCGATTCCCACATGGGAGAGAGAGAGAGAGAGAGAGAGAGAGAAATTTTTGAAATTTTGCCCAACCTTCTTGCAAGGTTCGGCCATCCATATGATGGATCTCTCATCCCTTTAGTGGTATCAGAGACAGGTTCAAATCTTGAATCAAATTAAACTAGATCTGGATCTGCGCAAATGGGCAAAAGGCGTTCTACCTGATTTGTGCAATTAGCATTTTTCTGGGAAATCAGTTCCTAGTTTTTGGGTGATTGATCTGAAATTAAATATTTATTAATCTGATTAATATTTAGAACTGTTCTATATATTTTTCTTGATTTTTGTGTTGTTCGTATTGGTATAACAGTTATTGTTTAAGGGAATCTCTCAGTCTGTTTGTTGGTAGAACAGCTATTGTTTAAGGGTATTTTCAGTAATATATATGTTAAAAGTAGGGGTGGCAAATGGATGGATTGGGTAAGGGTTGAATACCAACCCACCCATATTGACCCACCAACCCACCATATGACCCATCATCAATCCTTGTTAAAGGGTCATAACCCACCCTGACACATTCATATTGACCCTACCCTTACTTATAAATACAAAATTGGGTTGGGATGGCCTATATATCCAAAATAATAAATTTTGAGAGAAAACACCAAAAAATGCAAAAAATTATATAGAAAAGCACAAAAAATTGTAGAAAATGTAGAAAATATAGAAAAATACCAAAAATTGCAAAAAATGCAGAAACTACCAAAAAAAAATATAGAAAATAACAAAAAAATTGCAGAAAATGCAAAATAATGCAAAACTTTTATAAAAGTGCATTCGCAAAAGTACTTTTATGAAAGTACATCTACAAAAGTACTTCTGTAAAAGTACTTTCGTAAAAGCACTTTTATAAAAGTTCTTTTATGCTTTCATAAAAGTGCTTTCGTAAAAGTACTTTTATAAAAGTGATTTTGTGTAAAAGTATTTTCTTAAAAGTAGTTTTATAAAAGTATTTTTGTGTAAAAGTACTTTTGTAAAAGTGCTTTCGTAAGTCCTTTTCATAAAATTGCTTTTGTGAAAGTGCTTTTGTATAAAATTGCATGTGAACACGAAAGTTAATAAAATCTATTTTGTTTCACTTTTAATTGGAGTCCGGATCTCTTTGGAATAGTGTTGTATTTTAATTGATTTTGTTTACTTATTGAGGGTTGATTCGTTGGTGTGTTAGTTGGTTTGTTCCGGTCTTGACGCGGAATCAAATCCCACAATCAGCATTTTGGGAAAAAAGGGGTCAGGGGATTACTTAGGTAAGTTTTTTTTCCTGTGAAACACTTACCCATGTAAGTTTATTTATCCATGTTCTTTTATTTTCCAAGTAAAAAACGAAATTACCATTTAGCCATAAAAATCTATTATTAAAAGTGACATTTTTGTTCCATTCAAGTGTTGAAAACTTTTCCCCTAGGTGGGAAAGTTATTTACCCACCTAAGAAATAGGTATGACAGGAAAATAAACTTTCCCCGATCTCCATATTAATCTGAAAAAAAAAAAAAAAAACATGAAATTCTTGGTCAATAGAAACCAAAATCCCAATTCTCCCCCTCTCAAAATCCAAAAAATAACGCCCCCTTATTGGTGCATAGCACCGAATACTGGAAAAAAAAAATTCAAACTTATGTTTAGGTTAAAAAGTCAAAACGGATCTGAAAACCAACACTATTCTTTCTTTCTCTCTTTTTCAAGCCCAAAGGCCAAAACCAATTCCATTGGTGATTAAAATCAAACTCTGTGCAAGTCAAGTCTTCCTCAGATGTCTCAACGGAAAGTCTGGGGGTTGAAACTAAATCCTTCATTGTTAGCTAGTTTGGAATCTGCATAGAAAGATCCAATTAATGTTTGTTTGGTCTACAATTACATAAACTTTTGACGCCGTCTTAACAATATCCAATTTTCTAGTTTGGTGCCAACTTTTTTCGCGGAAAAAACAATTTATTGACCCATTCTTCCTTATTATTATAAGGGAAATTGTAAAACGCTTCTGTCCCAGCCCAAATCAGTAAAGCCCGCCGTGGCATTTGTACAAACTAGGAAATTGTTCAACTCTAGGGTGATCGATTATTCTCGTAGGGAAGGCAATTTTTCCCCTTTTTCTGATTTCCTTGGAAATGCGAAATTTTGATCCTGTTTGGTAAGGACCGAGAGAGTATTCCCCACCCCATAGGGCCCATCTCCGCTTCATGGGAATCCATACATATATATATATATATATATATATATATAT
>NW_010729118.1:854706-884007 GCF_000365185.1 Nelumbo nucifera | reverse complement strand
TACGGTTTCCTAAAGTCAGACGCCTTATAATTCTTGATTTTGTCTGCAACGGGTCTAATGACGACCCTAATCTGTTTATCAATCTTGACATCGAGACTGTGGCACCAAGAGCCCAAGAAACTCTCAGCCAATTGAAAACTTGTCCTCCGGTCCTCCGATAGTCTAGACCTTTTCAAGAATCATTTTACTAGTTCTTCTCTAGCTACCTGCATCCATCAGAAACTTTGTCATTTTTGGAGAAGCTAAGCCTTTTCTGTGATTGAATGAACGAATTAATGCATCAATCCGTTCTACTAAATATTGGACAGCTCTCAAACTCGATTATCTTGACATCTTTAGGGATAGTGTTATCTCAGACCATCACTTTATAAACCTCGTGAGGATAGAAGAATTATATACATATCCTCTTCGATCGTTTGGAAAGTCATTGATTTCTAGCGTAACAAATGATCGGTTCCTCTTAATCTCAACTATCTTCAAATGACTGACTTACAATTAGTATTTTGAACCCACTATTGACCTGGACAGCTGAATCATCACTGGGTCTAGTTTCTGGATCTAGTTTTTCTAAAATCTGGGATTTTACCAAAAATCGATTTAGTCAAAACCCATTCATCCCAGGTGGTTGAATTGTTGATCCTTTGACCTGATCTTCAGGTCATGGGTTACACACTACATGTATACAGAATATACAAACTTCTGAAATCCATAACTCTGTTCTCTATTGTCCCATTGGGGTGATATTTCTTTTTTTTTTTTTTACTTTAGGTAACTTTTCAAGATCTGAGTGCTCTCAAAGCTGCCAAAGGTGTCTTGCCCAGTTATTTTCGTTAAAAAAATTCTTTCTTTGGCTTTAAATATCAATTTTTAGCAATTTTTATAAATAAAAATATAAGTTCCATATATTATATGTAATACATTATACATATATACAGATATATATTTATGTTTTATTTAAATTGATAATGTGCCATGGTCAGTTGTCAAAAACATTGCTTACATTGGGCCCTGATTTTCCTCCATGCCTTCACACTCAAAATCAACTTTCTTCAGTTTATTACATTGGCATCCTCCCAGGATTTGTGGATGTCGGTTTATGGAAAATTTGCGGCACTTTACTTCCTGGTAATTACATCCAGTGTTGCTCGTCTGCGAAGAAAAATGAAGTTTGGAAGGGTTGCATGTTTTAGACAAGGAGTTGTTTCAAAATGGGAATAAGTCTTTTAATATTGTGTATATATAAGCACTTGTTGTTACAATGAGTACCATGAGCAAAAGATGAGGAAATTAGTAAATCATTAATTTGTTATAATCTTTCCAATCAAAACTTGAATACTGAATTTGGTATGCATGAAATTTCTTGTCTTTCAAAATAAAATTTGACCACATTGAAGCAAAATTCCCAAAAGCTTATCTTGAGAAACAACCCCATCTAATTCAATATATAATTGCTTCATATTCCACACATGGTTTCATTATTATAATTAGGTTCGTTTTATGCATCCATTAATCAAGAATGTAATCAAACTACTGATCTCCATTTTCTTTCAATATTTCATGGTCAATACTAAAAATATCTCCATTTGACCCAGGAACTGATGGCCAAAATGATTCTGTTTCCAGTCTGATTTTTAAAACCATGTGCAAATCACTTCACCTTCAAATTTAATTTACAAGTTTAAATAAGTTATGAGAAATGTCTGCATTTCATTATGCACCTACTCTGATTTATAGTTCAAAAACATTTGAAGGTCTATCTCCCGTTACATCTTCTAATTCCACAGATGTTTTGCCAGAAAGAAGTCACTCTTGTAGTCAAAGAACTTGTCAGGCATTGGCACGATGCCAGCAGAATCAAGTAACGTCAAAATGTACATCTTCATGGTTCTACACAATGGTTGTACATCGACCTAACCCTATTAATCTATTAATCCAGTAATCCTACCGCTAAAAGTAAAAATGAGTTTGTGAAGCTTTTCTTATTGATTAAAACATCTTTATTTTTTAAATTAGTCCCTCTTTAATTATCTAATTGTAAGGGCATATCATGCAATTTGAATTACTATTTTTCATCTCATTTCATTCCCTCTTATTAAATCTTATGACTAAAGTGTTTTCTTCTCACCAATAAATTTTACTAATTAAATCTATATCCAATACATTTAACAATATAAAATCCATGTCTTTTTAAACAGACCCAAAAATAAAACCTTTATTCCACGGCAATTAAGTAAACCCATGATGTCATATTTAAAATAGAAATAAACAAAAAATAAAAGAAAATATAGAAAATAGTTGGATATATCTCTGCTATTATATATTCATTTATATTAAACAAAAATAAGTGTGATATATAAGTATTATTTCGTATACAAAAATATAAAAGAAAATTAAAAAAAATAGATGTATATTATTAGCATTGTCATCATCAACATGCCAAAATTGCCACGTGCACATGCACATTTTCGAGTAATAGTATAGTTCTCTTACAAAAAAAAAAAAATAACAACCTTGGAAGTTATCCATGCAATTATCCAAGAACACACTACTTGTTGGCACAAAAATAATGTTTTATAAAAAAAAATAACTATAAATGGAACCTCTTTTCCCTTGGGATTGGCTACTTGAATCTTGTTTGGCACTTCACTCTGTTATTAGTTCCATATCCTTTGTAAAATTATGAACACTTAAAATCATTTCTTATTACTTCAATCCAAGCTCTTCTATCCCCTTAAACTTGTAACAAACCACTTCTTACTAGATGGTCTTCTATGCACGTAACTAAGGTGTTCAAGTTGACTTTTTCTCATTTTATTGCCTACTGGAGCTACTATTCCTTCAAATCACTTCATTTTTTATCATGTCTTTTCTAGTGGTATTACTCACCTTACAACTATTTTATAGAATTTCCCTTTTAACCCAATGTTTCAGAACCAACCAACTAAAACGATATTCTTACAAAACTTTTACGTTTCAACCCCTCATTAATTTTGCTACAGCCAAAAAACCATTCTTAATTTCACAAGAACAATCTCTCCATAGTGTCCTATTCTGCTCTTGCTAGAATAATCCATCCTCTGCCAAAAATATGAGTGCTTTAAAATAAAGATATAAATTAAAAAAATTACTAAACATTAGTAGGATATTATTGGTGCAAATAAAAATCATATGGGGAGAGTTGCTGCACTTCAGCCCTCCCAAACGGGCGCAGAATCTAACATATCTCCAAGAATCTGACTTGACAATATTAAAAAAAAAAAGGATTCTGGGACACATCCATTAAATAATAAGACTAGTAAAAAGTTCATGTGCTGTGTATTATATCAGCACAAACCAATAGAGATGCATAAATAAACCTAAAAAGTTTATGTAGATAAGCTAGCATCATACTAGATCAGTAATAATTACTTAGATGTTGCTGATAAAAAAAATTATTACTTAGATGATCATTTGGCTGTGTTTGGAAGGAGTACAAATACAAATATGTAGAGTGCAAAACCTTGTTTTTTGTATTATTCTGTATATATTTGCACCAATATTTTAAAACGTGGAGGCATGACGTGAGCCATTCCACTATTTGGATGCATGAGGCATAGTTTAGAACATAAGAGGCATAAGCCTCCCAAAAACAAGGAGGCGTAAGCCTCCTTAAGAAGATGGGGTCAAGAGGAAGAAAGAAAATGAAGGGGAGGAAGAAGAGGAAGGGGGATCTCACTTTTTCTTTATTTTTAATAAAAATCTTTTATACTAAGAAAAATAAAGATGCACAACAATAGTTGAAAGGGAGGTCTTGTCTAAGCAGAGGCGATAAGTGAAGTGAGAAAACCGAAACGAAGCAAGACCCCCCCCCCCCCCGAACACATGCACAGAAAAAAACAAATTGGGCTGCACTGAAAAGGGGGATGGGGACATGGGGGGGTCTGAGGGGTTTGAGGGGGGTGAAGATCCCCCAACCAAAGGAGCCGAGGGCAAACCACTTTCTTTCCCCTTATCTTTTCTTCCCTTCCCTTCCCTTTCCTTTTATCTTTTTTTCTCTTTCTTTCTTCCTCTTTCCCTTCCTTTTCGTTTCTTTTCCTTTCCTTACCTTCTTTTTCTTTTTTCTTTTTTTTTTCAGTCTTTTTATATGAGATGTGCATGGGGCGCATGATGTGTACGCCTCTAGTCATGAATAAAGTGCACAAGACATACACCTCAAAGGGGTCAGCGCCTCTGGAATACGCCTTAGGGAATTTAGGGAACCCCTCGCCTGGAACCGTGCTTTTAAAATACTGATTTGCACTTTACATATTTGTATTTGTATTCTTTTCAAAAGACAATGGACACTTGTATGCAAAAGTCTCCCTGAAGAAGACTGTCACAACCCAACACATGTTGATCGGTTGCCAAGAAGATCATCTACAGCACCAATGAGAAGAAATGATCTTACAAGTTTATGAATAGGGACAAACCAAAAAAGACATGGGCTGAAGTAATGTGAAATGATCTTACAAGTTTATGGATCTAGCACTGAACAGAATGGAATGGTAGAATATAATTCATGCAATCGACCCCATATAGTTGAGGCAAGGCTTAGTTGAGTTAAGAACATAAATTTGAATGCCAAGATACTTGGGAGAAAAAATTATATTATCAAATAAATACGTCAGAAAAAATTGGTAACTGATAAAAAGATTATATTATCAAATAAATAAATAAATAAAAAGAGTCACATATTTTCCTCACTCCTCATATCCAAGAAGTTTCAATCCGGACTAACATATATATATATATATATATATATATATAGTTCAGATTCATTCTAATTTCTAAACGTCGCCGTGAAGTTTAAGATGTCTTGGTCGTGGAAAGTTGCAAAGAATTATTGATTGTTGTAGATATCCTAAATTCCTAATCCTAATCCTAGTCTCTTGGACTACACTAATTTCTGGTTCACAAGGTAAAGTCTGATCTGATGTCATTCCGGAGAAACATTTGTATGCATGGCACCTGTACAGAGACTAAGGTGTGCACATTTTCTTCCACTACCACTGGGTGAGTTGAGGTCAAGAAACGTCCATTACTTCCAGTCTTCCACTGCCACTGGGTGAGAGGCGAGAGGGATTGTGTGGAAATAATAATAACCATGGGCGTCACGCCCCTTCAACTTCAACTTGTTTTTCTTCTTTTCATAATGTTATCAGGGTTCCCATTCCTCGAAACTGTAAAACCTTGTTCCTGCGACCACAGTGATAACAAGGTGGGTTGTATGGAGATGGAGAGAGCAGCACTCCTCGACTTCAAAGAAAACCTGACAGATCGATGTGGCGACCTCTCTTCTTGGGTGGGTAATGACTGCTGTAGCTGGAGAGGCATCCGTTGCAACAATAGGACTGGCCGTGTGGTCCAGCTTGACCTGGGCGACCCATGCCAAGATGGGAGCTGGGGATTGTCATCCTTAGTCGGTGAGCCATTAAATCCTTTGCTCAATTTGGAACATTTGAATTACTTAGATCTGAGCACTAACAATTTTGGAGGGATCCCTATCCCTAATTTCATTGGATCATTCAAGAAGTTGAGATATCTCAATCTCTCTTATGCTCAATTTAGTGGAACAATTCCTTCCCATCTTGGAAACCTTTCCAACTTGCGTCATCTAGATCTTTCAACACGGTTATTTCCTTTCTACAAATTGAATGTCAACTGCCTTGATTGGCTCTTGGGTATGTCTTCTTTGGAGTACCTTAACATGGGATCTGTGGATATGAGCAAACTGGGAACAAATTGGCTACAATCAATTAATAAGCTTGGTTCTCTTAAAGAGTTAAAGTTGGGTGATTGTCAACTTCACAGCACTCCTCTCTCTCCCCCATTCGTTAATCTTACATCCCTTTTGGACCTTGATCTCTCCTTTAACTCTCTCAACATCTCAATACTTCCATTCTTTCTTAATGTCAGTAGCCTTGTTAATCTTGATTTTGGCTACAATCGTCCCAAAGATCCTAATTTGTCTGTCAATCTCAACATTATTGATCAGAGTATGCCACCAAAAGCCAAGGAAACTCTTTGCCGATTGCAGAGTTTAGTTTTGGCAGGTAACAGAATTGGTGGTGAGGTAGACAAACTTGTGGATATCCTGGTGAGATGCAAAAGGATAAAGATGTTAGACTTAAGTTTTAATCAGTTTAATGGATCTTTGCCTGCATCCATTGGAAACTTGTCCTCTTTGGACAGCCTAGACCTTTCTGAAAATCAATTTACCGGTCCTCTGCCTGCATCCATCGGAAACTTGTCATTGTTAGAGAAGCTAGACCTTTCATACAATCAAATAAATGGGGCCATTCCAATAAAGGTCGGGCAGCTCTCAGGTCTGGTTTACTTGTATCTCCATGACAATTCTTGGGAAGGTGTTCTTTCAGAACATCATTTTACAAACCTCACAAGGTTAGAGGCATTATTCATATCCTCTTCATCAGGAAAGTCGTCACTGGTTTTCAATGTGACAAACGATTGGGTTCCTCCTTTCAATCTCAAGTATCTCGTTGTGTCTGACTTACAACTGGGCCCTCGTTTTCCTTCATGGCTTCATACTCAAAACCAGCTTTCTTCCATATCCTTAACAAATGTTGGGATTTCCGATGAGATACCCACTTGGTTTTGGAAATTATTGTCAAAGTCTGTACGACTGTTGAATCTCTCTCACAACAAATTAACTGGAAAGGTGCCAAACTCCTCCGTCCTTCAACAGGGATCGGAAGTGGATTTAAGCTTCAATCGCTTAGAGGGCCAACTACCACTTCGGCAATTTTGGTCTTCACCATTACGATCTCTACATCTGGGAAATAACTTGTTCTCCGGTCCTATACCACCCGATATTGGTGGCAACATTTCATTGCACTTGCTTTTGTTAGATCTTTCGTGGAACAATTTAAGTGGCAGCATTCCCCCTTCCATAACTAAAATAGAATCCCTAAGACTTCTTATTCTCTCAAATAATCAATTATCTGGTGAGCTCCCTTGGGATTGGGAGGATTTACAGCAACTGTCGATTGTAGACTTGGCCAACAATAGCCTAACGGGTACTATTCCAAGTTCATTCAGTTCTTTGGCTTCACTTGAATGGTTGATATTGAGTAACAATAGCTTTAACGGGGAGCTACCGTCCTTGAAAAGTTGCACATCTTTAATGAGCCTTGATCTTGGTGAGAATAAATTTTCTGGAAACTTGATGACATTGATCGGAGAAACCAGTGCTCCCTTGGTGTTTCTACGCTTACGGTCAAACTCATTCGTGGGAGATATTCCAAAACAACTGTGTCATTTCTCTTCTCTTCATTTCTTAGACCTTGCTCATAATAATCTGTCAGGTCCCATTCCTCTGTGTTTTGGCAATTTGAGTGCTTTCAATGGTTTATGGCTTCCTTACGCTAAACGTCTTCGGTATCAGGGGTATGATCAACACATGATGATAATAGCAAAAGGAAGAGAAGTTGAGTATAATACATATGGAATTCTAGACCTTGTAAAGAGCATAGATCTTTCCAGCAATGATCTATCAGGGAAGATTCCTGATGGAATCACAAACCTCTCTGGATTAGGAACATTGAATTTTTCAATGAACCAACTCACAGGAAACATCCCCGATAAGATTGGTGACTTGAAATGGTTAGAAACTCTTGATCTCTCAAGAAACCAACTTTCTGGCCAGATCCCTCAAAGCTTATCTTCCATATCTTCCTTGAATCATTTGGACCTTTCTTATAACAACCTATCAGGGAGGATCCCATCAGGCAACCAGCTCCAAACACTCAACGATTCTTCCATTTATAATGGTAATCCCTATCTTTGTGGGTCGCCACTTTCAAGGAAGTGTGAGGATGATGAGAAACCTTCTCAAGGTCCCACATCCCTTGTTAATGCTGGTAGTGAAGACAAGGACTCTTCTGATTCTGAGATGCAATGGTTTTATATAAGCATGCTCCCAGGATTTGTGGTCGGTTTTTGGGGAGTTTGTGGCACTTTACTCTTGAAGAAGTCATGGAGGCACGCCTATTTCAATTTCTTGAATGATATGAAAGATTGGGTCTTCATAGTAATTGCAT
Source organism: Nelumbo nucifera (assembly GCF_000365185.1). Next base: position 875,929 of record NW_010729118.1, on the reverse strand, counting down.
TGAGTGTCATTCGCCTGCAAAGAAAATTAAAATTTGGAAGAGTCTAATGTTTCACACAAGGAGTTGTTTCATGATGCTGGCAATATACAAGTCTTTTAATATTGTATGTATGTTATAAATATAAGCACTTGTTATTACAATGTGTAGTATGAGCAATAGATAAGGAACTTAATAAACCATTAGTTCTAATTAATCTTTTCAATCAGAATTTGAATATTGAATAATAGCAAGTTAGCTATCTTACCACACATTGAAAGCAAAATCCTCAAAATCTATCTGAAGAAACAATCCCATCTAACTCCATGTGTGTTGTTCCTTCAATTAATATACAATTAATTGCCTCATATTCCACAGTACGGTTTCATTATTATAATTAAGGTTTCATCATCTTATGCATCCACTAATTGTACATGATCCTTTCGCGTTTTATGTACACCACCAAAATCAGGCCTCATTTAACGCTTATTTGGTTACTATGTAGATCTTCGTTGTAGAATTTAAGTTATCTGTCTATATTTTCTTTCATTTCAAGGTCAATACAAAATCACTAATTTACCATTAGTGATGCATGATATAATCCTCCTCGTGATGGTAACTAATTTACCACAATTTATTAAATACATGCACAAATGCAAATCACTTGTGACTTAACCTTCTTAAATTTAATTTGGAAGTTCAAATAACTTGTGAGAATGTCAGGATTTGGTTTTGTATGATTGTATCTACTTCGATTTCAGAACTTTTGAGAGCGCGCCCATCTCCCCTTCCATTTTTAATTTCACGGTTGCTTTGTTGGTGCAACCTTTTTAAATGAAACAAGTCACTTTTGAGCCAAACAACTCGAGACGTCAGGCATTGGAATTGAAGAGTTGAAAGCAAAATCTAATTAAATCAAAATGTGCAATTTTTTAGGGTTCATTTGGTTTCCAGTTGAGAATCGAAATCTTTCAAAATCAGAATCTGAATGATTTATTTCCGTAGTTTAGTTGAATCAAACAGGAATTTAAATCAATTGGAATGGGATTTCACTTTCAAGTTAGGAAGAGGAAGGGAATGGCTATTCCCTCAAATGGGGGAATGTCATTCCACTATGAATGAGAACAGGATTGCCGATTTTATCCATTCCGATTCTAATTCCGGACCCCTATTCCCATAACCCAAACAGGACCTTAGTTCTACACCACTGTAGTGGTGGTAGACCTTTTGGAAGTTGACATCACGCAGCACATTTGGTTCTTAATTAAATGCAACTTAAAAAATTGGATAGAAGTAGCTAGAGCCGATCCTATCTGAGTTGAGGCTACCTTGACCCATTTTTTCTTCACTCCTAAATCGGAATCAATACGTTTATATATAGCTACTTTTCTAGCTTGGAAATTGCATAGAAAGATCCACATGTTTTTGTCATAAAAGTTGAAGCCATTTTGGACCCACAACATCTGTATGATTGAATTAAATATTTAAATTCTTCATTCAACTGTACTAATACGTAGAAAAGAAGTCCTCCAAGATAATTGTGGGACATAAGTGAGATCTTTCATACAAATAATCTAACATTATCTTATTTTAATTAAGGGATCGATTATGTTATCGAAAAAAATTGTAACCAATGAATCAGTATCATAAAAGTGGTAATCAATTGAGTGATATTTCATCAAGCTTGAATCAATGAATCAGACTGGAAGTTAAAGTGGTAATTGGTGATTCAGTGGGCTTTCTGATAACCATTTTGATAGTTTTTATGGACATAAGAACCATTAAAATATCGGCTTAGCCAGAACCCTCATTCAATGAACTTTTCCTTCAAGGGATGCAATTTGAGTTGGCCCAATAACTTAAATGCAACCCGAGCCCCATGAATTCACCTGCAACTGTATATTCGTGTCCATTACTTATGATACATATATTGGCTTATTTATGAAGTAAGGTTTGATTATGATACCAGAAAGACATGTTACTCAAAAAATTTACAGCCAATCAATCGGTATCATAAAATAAGTGACCAATCAGGTGGTATTCATCAAATTCACAGGGTACTTTGATTTAAACATCTTTCGGTACCATGTCTTTTCCAATAACATAGATTCCCCATAAAAATATTATATTTATCTAAGAAAGAGAGAGAGAGAGAAGAGGGAGGATGATGATGAAGGATGAATTCATTGTAAAATTTCAACATAATATGATAATGTCTATATATCAACTTCATGTATTAGATAGATAGATAGAACTTTATAAATAAGGTTCTAACCCAAACCTGATTTTATGGTTGAAAACCTTGAGGAAGCCAGGTAGGTTTAAGATTATAGGGTTGAGGTTCTAGCACATTAGGTTGGTCTAGGGTTGATATCAACCCAAGTCAGATTTAGCTGCATTTGATGGCTGTGTTCAGGACTGTTTAACCAATAATAACACCCAAGTCAGTCAGCAAGTGCATATGCCCCACAACCACTCCAATCTCTCCTTTCGCTTGATTGTTGATGCAGATAGTTGGAAGTTGCATAGAAAGATCCTTATGCATTTGATTGTAGTAAAGATCATAAAGTCATATATTGTCCGTGTACATACAATGAAGAATTTGGAACAAAGTCTGATGTGTGCCAGAATGGAGATTAACTTTGAAGACTTGGAAATTTGACTATAAAGTCCATTTTTATCCATATCATAGAATTTTAACACGAGTCAGTATCTCCTTCCAACATGTTTCCAACAGGATCTAACACTGTACAAAATATACAAACTTAGTTTGCGTTAAAAAGTTAAAACGGATCTGAATTTTCTTTCTTTTTTTTTCCAAGTCCAAAACCAGTTCCATTGATGATTAAAATCAAACTCTGTGCAAGTCAAGTCTCCCTCAGATGTCTCAATGGAAAGTCTGGGGGTTGAAATTAAATCCTACATTAATTATTAGCTAGTTTGGAATCTGCATAGAAAGATCCAGTTAATGTCTGTTTGGTCTCCCTGATTTGTATTTGTATTCTTTTCAAAAGACAATGGACACTTGTAAGCAAAAGTCTCCTTGAAGAAGACTGTCAGAACCCAACACATGTTGATGGGTTGCAAAGAAGACCATCTACAGCAGCAATGAAAAGAAATGACCATACAAGTTTTTGGATAGGGACAAAAGATCATACAAGTTTATAGATCTAGCACTGAACAGAATGGAATGGTAGAACATAATTCATGCCATCGACCCCATATAGTTGAGGCAAGTCTTAGTTGAGTTAAGAACATAAATTTGAATGTCAAGAAAGGACCTACTTGGGAGAACAGCAAGAAAACTCCATCAAAAATCACAGGATAAGGGCTTTCTGACTGACTTTATCTTCTTACATGATAGAAACGAAAACAAAATATGCTAATATTAAACATTCCATCACGACGCACACAAATCTCAGTCTGCTCTTGAGTGCTGAGATTTTCCTTCTGCTCTTGAGTGTTTGGATTACAAATACAGACGAAAACCTATGAACTCACAGTCTGCACTTTGCATTTGACGTCGTCGCTTGTAGGCGACAAACTCTACATGGGTTTGTCGCTTCCTGCCTTCCTTTATTTCGGCTCTTGGATGATAGCAAGCGGTGAGCCCTTTATTTTGGGTTCTTGGATTTACATCATGAAATGATGATCGAGTTTGGGCTCTCTTTCATTTTCTTCAAAAAGAATATGATGAACAGTGTTCAAGGGTACTTTTGACATTTTTAAAAATCTTAAATCACACATGAGGTCACGTGATATATATAACTGACAATTTATTAACGATAGGTACTAGATTGTCGCATTTCAAAAATTCGGATACTAAATTGCCACGTTTTAAAGTCTAGGTACTAAAATAACACTCAGCCTAAAGTATAGGGTACCTATCGGGAATTTTCCCATTTAATTAAGACAACAAAAAGAATACCAAATAACAAAACTTCTAAAACACCCACCGTTGAACCTGGGTTCTATTGGGCCAAGGGATCGACAGAACCACGTACATGGTTGTGTTAAGACATGGAAGCTAATCAATTTAACAACTCCCAACAATGACCCTTCTTTTCTAGCTAGCTCTTAAACCCTTTTTAATCACTTCAAAAATGGCCCTTCTTCTTATAGAAGAAGCTAGTAGGCTTGATGTTTGGCTTTCCATTAGTATTTTTGTGCCCCTTGTTCTTTTGAATAGGGGTTTTCCTCTTCTTTTCACCTTTCGTAATAAGATTAGCTGTCTAACCTCTCTTGTTTAAGCCTCTCCTCTTCTTGGAGACACATGGTTAGGAGCCTATTGAAGCTTCAGGGTTCCTTTTAAGTATTATATCACACTTTAAATGGTTTGTACTTAATTGGCAAGGAGGTTAGAATAAAGGATCTATAACAGTTACACTAAGGCTATTGAGCTTGTCGCTTATGTCCTTCATTTCTAGAATATGGTTTCTCACAAATTTCAAATAGGCTAATCTCATGTTAACCAATGTGTTCAATAATGTCTGTGAGACCACCTTTTTTTGAGGCAACATAATGATATTCAATGGTTGCAAGATACTTAGCCACGGTATCCTTCTTAGGAATCACACCTCTTATCCTTTGTTTATGTGGGCTTTTACAATAGATTTGCATATTCAGTTAGATCTTTCCCAATCATCTAAGTGCTTTCTCTCTCTCTCTTTGAGATGCATTGAAATTAAGTACAGTTTTTTTTTTCTTTTCCCTTGCACCCCAAGCTTATGTGGAGCATTTCGCTCCGCTCTACATAATTCTCACCGTCCAAATGGGAATTACAGTAATATCAAAGGAATCAAGAATTACTACTATTTGAATTAAATTTAGAATATTAGATTTTTCCATAAAAGCAATTAAGTTTTACCTTTGGGCATTCAACCCAATTGTTAAATTGTCTAATTGTGCATCACTTATGGTGTGTTTGGTTTGAAGGAAAAAATAGGAAAAGAAAGGAAAAGGTAAAGAAACCTTTATAAACCTTGTACAAGTGTTCCTACATTTCCCTTCCTTTTCCACCTTTTCCTTCAAACCAAACATAGCTTTAAGTTTGCTACCTTATACCTTTCGGTATTAGAGAATTAAATTTCTTCAAATGATTAACATTTAGGATTTTATTAAATCTCAATTGCTCACCTTTGGGCCCAAGCAATTTTTGATTTACTGTTAATATTTAATTTTGGCATCCTAGCAATATCAATGGGCTGCTTTGGCAAACCCATTTAACAAGTATGTTCATTGTAACGTGACCAAGTTAGAAAATCCATTTTGTTGATGTGATTAATTTTCCAAAATCACTAATTGTAGTGGTCCAACATGGTTCTTGAATAACCCATTTGGTTCAGCTATAAATTGGACTACAACTCGAATTTTATTAGTTGAACCAATTTGGACCAATCCGATTTGACCCACAATAATTTGGGTCATTAATCCCATCAACAAGTTCATATTTCTTGGTCAAAATTGTCAACACCCAATTTTTGTTTGGTCCACCGCCTAAACCGCAATTCACACTAAATTCTCAATCAAACCCTTTTAATCCCTCCGAAACACCTAAAAACCTGAATTTCTCATGAGAGCCCTTAGACATATCGTTAAACCTGCCCAATACCAACTCGATGACCCTCAATCAACCCCCATTTACACCCCAACCATTAGATCAAACACAACCATCAAATGCAGAACCTCTCAAAATACCTACCCGCATTAGATCAAACACAACCAAGATTCTGTTATAGACGCACGCGAACATAGGCAGCAGCGCGCACAGCAGCAGCGCACGCACCATTTGGCAGCAGCATTAGAGAGGGGCCCACACGACAGCTCAGTAGGGTGGGGCCACACTTATCTTGTCACAATAGCTCTGCTCGCCAACTCGCCGCCAGCTACATCATTCCTCATCCCTTATCCTTATCTTATCTTATTTTCTTAAGTAAGAGTTGTATTACCATTAGGAGTAGGTAATTAGGAGTTTGAGTTTGAGTTGGATTACCCTAGCCTAGCCGAATCCAACAAGAAATTCCCTTCTGTAATCTCCTATTTAAGGAGCTACGAGTTGAAGTAAAGGCATTCAGTTTTTCAACCAAGAAATGTGTAAGGAGAGTTCGGTGATCTCTTGGACAAATCACCCATTCGATTTTCCACAATAGGGTCTACACGCAAGGGAAGACGCAAGGGGAAGCAAGAGGTTCTCCCCGTGGACCGACCCGTGACGAGATCCTACGCCCGTGCCCATAACATTCTAGTATCAGAGCCTACCGTCATGGGGGAACAGGAGTCGCTGTCTTCCAGGGTCCACGAGCTAGAGCATAGGCTCGCTGAAACCAGCTTGGAGGTTCGTGAGGTCAAGGACGATGCCCGGGAGCTGCGACGCTTGCTGGAAGCGTTCCTCTCCAACAAAGAAAGAAGCTCTGAGGGAACCGCCACCACCAACGGCCGTCGTCCGGACCGGGCAGAGATGTCCAACAAATAGCAGATCGCTGCCCCAACAGCCATTGTTATTCCCAAGTATAGCCGGCTGGAATTTCCATCTTACAGCGGCACCGTAGACTCGTTAGGATGGCTGTATCGCTGCGAACAGTTCTTTCGTAACCAGCGTACCGATGACAAGGATAAAGTCAGTCTGGCCGCCTTCCACCTATCAGAAGAGGCGCAGCTCTGGTTCTATAGACTGGAGCAAGAAGAACCCAGTCTCAGCTGGGAGCAGTTTAAATCATATTGTCTCCTCAAGTTCGGACCACCGTTGACAAGCAACCCGCTGGGCGAGTTGATCAACCTCAAGCAAACTGGAACTGTGGCAGAAATACCAACGCTAGTTCCAAACCCTTCTATCCAGAGCAACCTCGGTTCGCGCAAATTAGCAAGTCGACATGTTCACCGCGGGGTTAGCAGAACCCCTAAGAGTGGACGTAGAGATGCAACACCCTCCCAACCTGGTCACAGCCATGAACCTAGCACGCGCCTTCGAACGCAAACTACAACTCAGCCACGGAACCTTCAGTATAGGGCGGCCTCCATCAGCATGGGCAGCCCTGGGACCACTCGGAATGGCTCCATATCCAGCAGCCAGCCAGGAACGGAAGCCACAGACGAGCACCAATTCCATATCAGCATCCAGTGTGGGGAGCAGCGTCGGTACACCCCCTATTAAGCACTTGTCCAGGGCTGAGATGGCAGAACGCAGGGCGAGGGGGCAATGTTTTAATTGCGATGAATTCTACTCAGTAGGGCACAAGTGCAAGAGACTTTTCTGCCTCCTGGTGAAACAAGAGGAAGATGAGGATGAACCCCCTTCATTGGAACCCGATCCAGGAGGGCAAAGTCATTCCACCTATCCGAGATTCCTCTGACGGTATTTCCCGACACCCACCCAGATCTCGAGCTTGAGGACAAGCTCGTTGTCCAGGAAGGGTGTGATGTTATGGACGCAGACGAACATAGGTAGCAGCACGCACAGCAGCGCGCGCCGCTCGGCAGCAACACACACAGCAACGCGCACAACAGCACTTAGGAGTCGCACACACACCATCCGGCAGCAGCACTAGAGAGGGGCCCATATGACAGCTCAACAGGGTGGGGCCACACTTATCTTGCCACAACAGCTCTGCTCGCCAACTCGTCGCCAGCTACATCATTCCTCATCCCTTATCCTTATCTTATCTTATCTTCTTAAGTAAGAGTTGTATTACCATTAGGAGTAGATAAGTAGGAGTTTGAGTTTGAGTTGGATTACCCTAGCCTAGCCGAATCCAACAAGGAATTCCCTTCTGTAATCTCCTATTTAAGGAGCTACGAGTTGAAGTAAAGGCATTCAGTTTTTCAACCAAGAAAGATGTAAGGAGAGTTCGGTGATCTCTTGGACAAATCACCCATTCGATTTTCCACAATAGAGTTTGCACACAAGGGAAGGCGCAAGGGAAAGCAAGAAGTTCTCCCCGTGGACTGACCCATGACAGGATCCTATGCCGGGCCCATAACAGATTCCCCCATTTACCCTTCCATCAAACCAATATTCCATTCTAGATCCTCTCGTTAACCCAAATTTTTACGATCTTGACCCCCTTAAACCAATCAAACACTACCACCAAACCCCAGATACCCTAAAATACCCAATTGTAAAAATTCTGCCCAATCCTTTTCAAAGCCCTAGATTGACCAAACCACTACCTTTCTAGATCCGCCCAATCCGGGACCAGTTGGGCCAATCCAACCTTGCCAATCAACCCAAAATGCTCAAAAACCCTCCCCCATGAAATTTAAAATAAAATACCCTTGTTTGCCTCTCCACCGCATAAAGATTTAATTTCAAGGCTCTAGATTAACTGAATCACGCCCTTTTCCAAATCTGTCTGATTCAGCTCCAATTAGCCCAATCTGACGCCATATATGAACTTGAAACATCTAAAAACCCAACCCTACCAAATTTAAACAAAAAATACCCTAATTTACCCACTCATTTAAAAAGATTCCATTTAGATTAATCTTACTAGCCTACACACAAAACCCCTCTCTGCGATCGGACCCATCTCAACCTTCTGATCTTCGACCCAAAAATCCCCACCATTGAGCCAAGACCCTGCTTTGACCCCTTGGACCAGTTTTGACCCCACATGTCTCAAAATTACCAAATTACCCCTCTAAACCCCCAAAATTATTAAACTGCCACCACACCCTACTATTTAAACAAACCTAACTTTCTAAATCGGGGAGAGGAGAAAAAACTAAAAAGGACATAAGAGACGAAGAACAAAGTGGCGGTGGATTGAAATCTTCCCCCCACCTTTTCCATTTCCTAACGTTGCTCACCCTTCCCACTCCTTTTTCCTCTCTTCCATCTTCCTCCCCGGCCATTGGTCTTCTTCCCATCATTCTTGTTGGTGAGATCGAAAGACAGAAGTAGCGGTGTGTCACTCTCTCATTGATTCCAACCTAAGCATAATCCCCATTCTTAGTGAATCAAAGCTGGAAAGCTCGTATTCTTCCAGCAAATCCTCCTCGACGAGACTCATTTTGTCATTTTCGTATGAAGAAGAGTTAGGGATGCAAATAGATTAGATCGGATTCAAATCAATATATATCCGAACCCGATCTAACACTGTTCTTGTCAGATCCAATCCATTTGAAGATCTGATCAGATCTGATAGGCCTCAATCTGAATTTGAATCATATCGGTAAATTGGATCTTCAGATTTGATCCGATCCAACTTGTTTTCTTTAAAATTTAATAAATTATTAAAAGAAAAATAAAATATAACAATATAAATAGAGAAAAAACAAAAAAAAAATACAAGTATTATATTATTTAATTATTTTCATCCTATATATACATTCTTTTTATAAAAAATAAATAACATAACAAAGTTATAAAAATACAATATAAATATTATATATATATATATATATATATATTGAATTGAATCTTCTCGAATTGGATAAGGAGTGATTCAAATCTAATCTAATTTCAGATGGGATCCTATTATCTGACTCAAAGATCTAAACAGGAGTGATCTGAATTCAACCAAATAGGATTGGATCTCATATTGAATCAGATCATTATCCGATCCATTTGCACCTCTAAGAAGAGTAACCCAGAGTCACGATAAGCACAAATCTCCTTTGTACATCGACTAAGTTCAGGCGAGAACACAGCAGGTATACTCCGTACATCGACTAAGTTCAGGAGTGATCTGTGTTTGTTCCTTTTATCTATTCTTGAAATGATTTAGATCTAAAAGAAGGGTAGAAGGGAGCTTCCGGAGCTGGTGGGGAAATTTCACCGAACCAGTTCTTGTAGAATCCCCAAAACTCACTGGACCCATCCGTTTTGCCCATTTTCTCGCTTAAAACATCATGTTCTATTAGTTGGCTAAGTACACAATGCTACGTTTTTTTTTTCATTTGATATAAGGTTGCTTCGGTTTTTTATTTTTTTGCTGTAATTAACGTTCGTTGTCGCGTTTATTTTCTTACCGCTTGTCTTGTCAGTATTCCCTTCTCTAGTCATTACAGTCGTTGGTATCGTCTCCGCTAAATTCGGTCACCATTTTGTTGTGTGTTGAAAGTTAAACTAGGATAGACGGTGAATTGATGTTTTTCAGATGGTTTTTATGAAATTTCTCTTCTCAGATCTCTAGTCTGTTGTTTATCGCCTTGTTTCGTGCGTCATTATTTCCTGATAATGTGAAGTGTTCAAAAATCTGTCAAGTAACAGGTGGTTGTGTACTTGTGTTCTTCGTTCTCCGCTGTAGCTGAATGAACTGATCACCTTTTTAGTGCGTTAAGCTGGAATTAAGGCATGCCGGTCCTCTTGACACTCTTTATTGTACGTTGGTCCCCAATAACCAGTGTCATTCCTGTAGCCTATGTGCCTATGTGCCTTAAGCTTAGTTTGCATTCCTTTCAAATGGAGCCTAACTGATGGAATCAGCCCAAATTAACCATTTTTCAACACTCACACAAATAATAAAAAAACGCCCAAACAATAATTCAGGTAAACGCTTACACAAATAATAAAACGCCAAACAATAATTCAGGTAATGGGCTTACAACCCACAACTAATAACGTGAACCACTGCAATTAGGCATTTGGCGTGTCAGCCCATTAAATACCAATTTAGGTCTCCACGATTGCCATTTGATGACATGGAAAATTTTCCCACCTAATTAAATAAAAATAGTGGGCACATTAGTGTCATGCATGATTTTAGACTTTCTATGTTTCTAGTTAATCAAAATTTATTTAATCACTAAAATCATATATGACAACCCACAACCATGGATCATTAGATCTAAGAACATTTTCTTTGTCCATGGCTATCGTTTAAACATGTTGGACACCCATTATATTTACTGGTCACGTTGTGAGTTGTGACCAACATTTGGCATGAATAATGAAGGAGTACAATAGCAAACTCGGCTCCCATCCAAATCGGCATTTAAAATTACAACTCAATAAATAAATAATGAATCAAGGGAAATAAATGTAAAATAAAAATAAATAAGTCTATTGAACCTATTAGAATGGGCATGAAATACAACACAAAATTCAAGCTATGTTGAGGATAATTGGTATTATCAAAACCCATTAACATAGGTACACAATATAAAACAGTCCTAATGGCAGCCAGGGGTGGCGGAGGGGAATCATGCCCCACAATCCCTATTGATGATTCATTTATACTTTAACTCTTCACAAGAGGTTCAACCAACACAGATTTATGGTCTTAGAGGACCAGCTTTGATACCACTGAAAGTCAGTCATGAAATCACTAGTATTCAAAGAAACCCAAATGAAGCATGGACTAATAAAAATAAAATATAATGAATAACATATATTTCATTCCAACACCAATAATAATAATTATTATTTATCAAACTCATCTTTCTTTAATATGATTAATAATTTCCATTTTAAAATATTTATTTAAATATGAAATCATGGTTTGATTCATTTGACCTAGATGGTTGAATTACTTATTTGTCATCCGAATGGAAGAATGGTTCTATTTTTTATTAATTTTAAAAAACATATATTTTATATCATTAAAGGTATTGGATATAGATATAATTGATAGAATTTACTAGAAAAAAAAAAGAAAAGAAAAGCTTAAATATATGATTTAATGAAAGAGTGAGACTTAATACCCTAAACATTATACTTAGGGATGGCAACATGGTGAGTTTGGGGAGGGTTTTGTAGATTCTAGACCCTACCCACCTCCTTAAACCTCCCAACCTATACTCGCCCCAAAACCTGTAGCGGGTTGGATTTTGAGAATCCAAACCCTCCCTGCACATGAAAATACAAAACCCTCCCCAACCCTACCCTCCTTGCATTTAAGAGTGTCAATGGACCAGTTCTGGATTGGACCCCGTCCAATCCAAAATCAATTTGGAAGGATTGGATGGACCCAAAAGACATAGTGGATTGGACCAGTCTAGTCCAAAATATATATTAGATTGGACTGGACCTAGTCCGTCCGTAATAAATTTATATTGGATTTCGTTGGATTAAGCCAAAATCCGATCCATTGGTATAAGATAAGAATATCAATGTCAATGGACCGGGTTTGAATTGAAACCAAACTAAATTAAAATGAATTTGAGCAAACTGGATGGTCCGAACATTGAATTGGACCAGTCCAAAATGGTCCAAATTATTCATTGGATTGGATTGGACCTGGTCCATTTGTAATGGACTCACATTGGAATGGATCATATTGGACCAAATCCAATCCAATCGGCACCCCTACCCACATTCAAGGATTGGGATGGGTTGAGTTTAGAACCTATATCTAATTCCCTATTGTTTCTTGTTATATATAAGCAATAAATAAGTAAAATAACACAAACAAACAACAAAATTTCCAATTATTTGATTAAAACATGTAAAAAGCATATAAACTATCAATTATCTTTCACATAAAATTCAAAATATTATTTAATTCAACACCCAGTACTAAAGTTTATATGTTGCATCCAACAATATGCGGGTTGGGGAGAATTAGGTTTAGCCTAATATTGTACCCTACACGTCTTTGTACAGATTGTAAAACCCCAAAACTTATCTTTCAAGTAAAAAGACCCGTCCCATTGTGGTGGATATCCACTGGATAGGGTAGAAATTATCATTACTAATCATACCTAACGAGAGGGAATTGAAGAAGAAAAAGTGTAATAATTTAAATTACATTTTGTGTCCTCACAATTAAAAAGGAATGTATTCTAATCAAGAATAGAATTCAGGGAATGCTAATAAAATTTAAATTTTAAACATAAAACTTAAATGAGGTGAGTGATTTTTAAATTACATTTTTATCCTTATAATTAGAGAAAGACCAAATTAAAAAATTATAGCATTTTAACTAACAAAAAATTAGACGCTCTCCCCTCTAACTCTAAAATGCACAGACGGAGAAATGGTGAGGCTGGGCCAGGCCTGTATGGCCCTCGTTCTACCCTCATAAGTTTGCAACTTTGCAAGTTGATTGGGCAATAGAATAGAATAGAAGCTAAAGACCCTTCTAATTTGGGCGCGCGGTAAGGCCGTAGTCTGAGTGCTCATTTCCGCGAATAGGCCTAAGTTACCTACCCATTTCCGCGTAGGACCGACCCTATCTGACTTGAGGCTCCCTTCACCCTACTTCTATTTTCTATATGGTATGGGGATGGGGGTCGTATTGCCTCTGCCTGTGACCTGTATGTTCTCGGTTGTTGAAATCTGAAGACAAACACAAATCCAAAATTACACGCATGTTCAAAACTCAAAAGCAAGCCATCCAACTCGTCCAATCAATGGAAAATTGGCAATTGGTCTGGACTCTGGACCAAATTAATACGCGTCTTACTGAAAATCCGTTACCAGTGGGGCCTATATCCACTCCTGTTTTGCGTTAAAACGTCAGAAAAATTTGACCCTGCTGTCTTGACCCATTTTCTATGTATATAAATTTGTATGAATTTGGGTGAGTTGAGGTCAAGAAACGTCCATTACTTCCAGTCTTCCACTGCCACTGGGTGAGAGGCGAGAGGGATTGTGTGGAAATAATAATAACCATGGGCGTCACGCCCCTTCAACTTCAACTTGTTTTTCTTCTTTTCATAATGTTATCAGGGTTCCCATTCCTCGAAACTGTAAAACCTCGTTCCTGCAACCACAGTGATAACAAGGTGGGTTGTATGGAGATGGAGAGAGCAGCACTCCTCGACTTCAAAGAAAACCTGACAGATCGACGTGGCCACCCCTCTTCTTGGGTGGGTAATGACTGCTGTAGCTGGAGAGGCATCCGTTGCAACAATAGGACTGGCCGTGTGGTCCAGCTTGACCTGGGCGACCCATGCCAAGATGGGAGCTGGGGATTGTCATCCTTAGTCGGTGAGCCATTAAATCCTTTGCTCAATTTGCAACATTTGAATTACTTAGATATCTGAGCACTAATTAACAATTTCGGAGGGATCCCTATCCCTAATTTCATTGGATCATTCAAGAAGTTGAGATATCTCGATCTCTCTTATGCTCAATTTAGTGGAACAATTCCTTCCCATCTTGGAAACCCCTTTCCAACTTGCGTCATCTACATCTTTCAACACGGTTATTTCCTTTCTACAAATTGAATGTCAACAGCCTTGATTGGCTCTTGGGTATGCCTTCTTCGGAGTACCTTAACATGAGCAAACTGGGAACAAATTGGCTACAATCAATTAATAAGCTTGCTTCTCTTAAAAGAGTTAAAGTTGGGTCACTGTCAACTTCACAGCACTCTTCTCTCTCCTCCATTCGTTAATCTTACATCCCTTTTGGACCTTCATCTCTCCGGTAACTCTCTCAACATCTCAATACTTCCATTCTTTCTTAATGTCAGTAGCCTTGTTAATCTTGATTTTGGCTACAATCGTCCCAATGACCCTAATTTGTCTATCAATCTCAATCTCAATCTCAACATTATTGATCAGAGTATGCCACCAAAAGCAAGGAAACTCTTTGCCAATTGCAGAGTTTAGTTTTGGCAGGTAAGAGAATTGTTAAATATAATTCTCAATTTTATAAAAATTAGTTAAAGAGTTTAAAATGCTGTTACTTAATATGAATATAACAACATTTATCCAAAATACATTAAAATTTCATGATGAATTAATTAATAATAATATTTATTAATTTTTTATAATTTATTAATGGTATTAATTAACTTTTGATAATAACACTATTTAATACTCATTGAATATGGATTGGATTAAATATTAATAGTATTTAATTATTTATTAATTAATATGAATATTTTAAATGAGAAAGAGTGAATATAGATTGGAGGAAAGAATTTAGGAATTGATTGGGGAGTGAGGTAACATGATACATGTCTAATGGCTTAAAGGAGATACCTTAGGAGAGAGATTCTAGGAATATTTTTAGGTAGTTGGGTTGGGAATGGTGACATGGCTTAATGGGAGTGGTGGGAAGGAAACAGGAGAGAGAGAATGAAGGAGAATGAAGGGGGGGCAATGAAGCAAGGATTGACATGTTGACGTTGATTGTCTTGCTATATATATATAAATAGATAGCGGGGATCCGTGCAATGCACATGCTTTGTTAAGCAAAAACAAAATTATAGAAATGCACAAAAGTATACAACTGACCAATCTCACCCACTACTTTTAATAATTTTTTTACAATACAAAAATAACAATAATTAATTTCAGGTAGGGCTGTTCATGAAACTGACCAATCTGAAACAATTCAACCTGAGTTTGTCGGTTTCTAATATTTTAGATCGGTTTTGGTTCAACAATTTCCCAACCCAACCAAGTTGGATCAATTTCGGCTTGGCCATTTGTAAATTGACCAAAACCGAACTAACATGACCATAAATATATATTAATACTTGATATTCTAAATATATTTTTAATAAGGGAAAGTGGGAAAACTCACATATTCCTTAGTCTAAAATATTTTATATCATAAATTTAATTTTTTTAATTTATTTTTAAGAATACCACCATAATTGTTTAAAATTTAATTTTAATTTTAATTTTAATTTTAATTTTAATTTTAATTTTAAGTTTAAGTTTATGTTTAAGTTTAAGTTTAACTTTTAAGTTTAAATCTTTTGAACAACCAACCAAACTAAAAATTGACCCAAATTGTTACAACCCAAGTTCACTAGTTTTCACTAATGGATAGTTAGTTTTGGGTAACCAACTCCCCAACCTAACCAAGTTGATTTGGTTGGTCAATCAGCTTGCAAACCAAACTGAACCAACCAGTGAACACTCCTAATCAATGTTTTCGAACCGTCGTTGACCCGGACAGTTGGACCGTTCGGACCGAAAACCGTCCAAGCAACCGGTTTTGTTTTACCCCAAACCCGGTCTTTGGTCAAAAAATGTTGAATTAGTCAACAAACTGTTGACCCGGACGGTTTGACCGTTCGACCCGGAGAACGGTTTGCGGTTTATTAAATAAGAGTCAAATTCGAATGAAAAGAGAAATCTCTCAAATCTCAAATCTGATATCTACTAGAGAGAGAGAGAGAGAGAGAGATCAGTTGAGGGAGATCTCAAATCTAAGATCTAGAAGAGAAGGCTAGGAGTCTAGATGGCAGATCTGAGAAAGAGAGATTTGAGATTGAGAGAAATCTCAAATCTAACATCGTTGCCGTTGTAGTTTGCTGTCACCATCATCGTCGACGTTGCAACCGACCTCCTCCTCCTCCTCCTCCTTCTTCTTCTTCTCTCTCTTCTCTCCATTCTAAACTCTCTCAGCCATCGGCAGTCTCTCATTCTCAAACAGTGAAAGTGAAAGTGTGAAACCCTTTTTCTCTTCTATTTATTTGCATCTTACCCTAATATTCCAATCTAATGGGTAAGATGACATATCACCAATTATAATATTTAAACCGCTCGAACTGTTTGATCCGGATGGTCGAACCGCTGACCCGGAAACCGGTGCCCAGAATGGTTCTGTTTTTTGGTCGGTTTTTAAAACCTTGCTCCTAATTTTAGCTAAATTAATAGTCTGATCTCTAATAAATAATAATAGTTTAATCTCCAATAATTATTGAAAATCTACAGTGAAAATACACAATTATTGAAAATAAATTTATAATGAAAATACAATACAGAACTAATAAAAATACAATAATTACAAAAATATAATAAATACTAAAAATATATTAATTAATCAATAAATAGTGTAATCTCAAATAATAGTTTGATCTCTAATAAATGTTAATCAATAAATTATAACTAAAATACATAATTACTAAAAATAAATTTATAAAAAAATCTACAATAAATTGAATTTAAAAAGTTAAATAGTAGTCATTTAATCTCCAACAATTATTGAAAATATTTTGTTAAATAGCATGCCAAAAATAGATTTATACATAATTATTAAAAATATGTTTATCACAAAAAAATAATAAATAGTTAGTGAAAATGCAATAAATATGAATTATAGTATATATAAATATAAAATAAATATAGATTAAGATTTGAAAATTATAATTAATAAATATTAAGTTTTTGAAAGCTATTTTCCAGAATTATTAATTGATATAAGTGAAATTAGTTTACAATATTATTTTGTTATATAAATAATATCATTGTTTAAAATTTTAAAATATTAATTATTTATTGAACTTAATAATTCGTAAAATTATAATTTATAGTATTATTACATAATTTCATTGTTATTATTGTAAAATATTAAATTATTATTAATTTGAATGTTATGAACTCTATTATAATTATTTTTCTACTTTTAAGAAAATTTTAAATTTGTTACATAGTTTTGTTATTTTAACGATTTAAATAATATGTGAAATATTTAAAATTTGTTGTTATTTGAATTTTATTTATTTAAAGTTATTGCATAATGTTAAATATTTTGTTATATAATTATTTAGCTATTTTTAATACGTTGTTATTTAAGATATTTAGTTATTAAAATATTTAAATAATATTTTGTTTTTAATGTTACATTTTTATCATTTGAATAACATTTAAATTGAATAATCCATAAAAGTTATTTTATAATTTCATTATAATATTTAAATAATTTTTAAATTTGTTAATTCAAAATTTCTTTGGACGGATATAGATAAAAAGTGGGGGGAGAGGAAAAATAGAAATTAGAGACAATTTAGGAGAAAGTGGGGGATAATGATGCCACTTGGCTTGGTAGGGAGAAGATAAATAGGAATTAGAGATAATTTAGGAGAAAGTGGGGGATAGTAGTGCCACTTGGCTAGACATTAAAAAATCAAATATCTCTTTCTTTATCTAGTGGTTATTAGAGATAATTTAGCCTATGTTGTTTTCTTATTAATTTAATAGGCAATTATATGGAATTAAAAATAAATAAATAATTCAAAAAACAAAAAATTAGCAGGAAAGGGCTCTTAACATGGACGGACCAATTTATTTGTATGTCCTAAATGTAAGCACTTGTTGTTACATTGTGTACTATGAGCAATAAATAAGGAAATTAATAAACCATTAGTTCTAATATTTTCAATCAGAACTTGAATACTCAATTTGATATACATATTTCCCTTGATGAAAACCCTTGGCAACACTTGCGTATATAGCAAGGTATGTAGTTCATTAACACTTGTCTTCTATTTTTTAACAACATCGCATTACCTGCGACCGTTGTTGGAAAACACTTCAGCTACCATCCAATGTGAACACGTTAGTGTTTGCAATAAATTACAGACAGGCCCAATGCAAATTTCCAATTTCAAATATAGAGTTATATACATCCAAAATGTCAAAAACTCTCATTCTATACACCAATCCCCACTCATGACTTGACATCAATACTAAGCCGGCACCCATTCCAATTGTACTTTGGGCTTAAAAATTCTGACCCTGGGCTGAATCGCCATTCTCCCTAAATTCAACACATAACATCAATTGATTTTTTTTTTTATTTCAAATATTGGCATATTCACATTTCAGGGGTAGGGGTGGGCCGGTGGGGGGTACTGTTCTATAGAGGGTATTTTAGTAAATGATCATGTAATAAAAGGCTTTGATTTCAGTATTTCATGGACCATGTCATTTGAAAAAGTGGTTTGAATGCATTTGCCATCCGATCAAAGGAATTGAATTTAACTCAACTCCACACCAATGCTGCAGGAAGAAAGGCTCATGCAAGTCACATGTTGGGAGAAAAAAATCTGCTGTGACCGTAGTTGCATGCGACCGTAAACACACACACCAACCGACCAACGTTTGAAAGAGAAAACAAAACAACTGATTCTTTTCAAACGCAGGTGTTGGGACACAATGGATGATTAATACACGGTCAGATTGGTCCAGACCAAATTAAATTAATGCGATTCTTAATTTCTTATTGAAAATCTGTAACCAGTGGGGCTAAAACGTCAGGAAAAATTGGTCCTGTCTTGACCGTTTTGGACGCATTACTCTCTCTGTCTCTCTCTCTCCACATGTTTTGGGTTAGAACGTCAACACGGGTTTTTACTCACTCCTAAATTTCTACTGAAATATGAATACTAATGGTATCCTAGTCTCTCTTGGAGACTAGCTTGGAGAAACATTTGTCTGTATGTATGGCACCTGTGCAGCAAACACCAAGTTATATATAAATATGTATGAATTTGGGTGAGTTGACTCAAGAAACGTCCATTACATCCACCGCCACTGGGTGTGAGAGAAAGTGTGGAAACAATAATACTAACCATGGGCTATAGTAATAGTAGTATTTGTAACCAATTTTTTCTTCACTCCAAAATCGGAATCAATACGTTTATATATAGCTAATTTTCTAGCTTGGAAATTGCATAGAAAGATCCACCCACATGTTTTTGTCATAAAAGTTGAAGCCATTTTGGACCCATAACATTTGTATGATTGAATTAAATATTTAAATTCTTCAAAACATAAGTGACATCTTCCCCATACAAATAATCTAACATTATCTTATTTTAATTAAGGGATCGATTATGTTATCGAAAAAAATTGTAACCAATGAACCAGAATTGGGTGATTTTACTTTTGAACATGAAAATATATATGTGATTTCATACTGTGATCCGCTATTCCAGATTTCTTGAACTCTATCCTTGTAAATGATATTTCATCAAGCTGGAATCAATGAATCAGACTGGAAGTTCAAGTGGTAATTGGTGATTCAGTGCGCTTTTTGGTAACCATTTTGATAGTTTTTATGGACATAAGAACCATTAAAATATCGGCTTAACCAGAACCCTGATTCAATGAACTTTTCCTTCAAGGGATGCAATTTGGGTTGGGCCAATAACTTAAATGCAACCCGAGCCCCATGTAATTCACCTGTAACTATATATTCGTGTCCATTACTTATGATACATGTATTGGCTTATTTATGAAGTAAGGTTTGACTATGATACCGGAAACACATGATACTCGAAAAAATTATGGTCAATCAATCGGTATCATAAAATAAGTGACCAATCAGGTGGTATTCATCAAATTCACAGGGTACTTTGATTGGTTAAACCTCTTTCGATAGTATTATATTTATCTAAGAGAGAGAGAGAGAGAGAGAGAGAGAAAGAAGAGGGAGGATGATGATGAAGGGTGGATTCATTGTAAAATTTCAACATAATATGATAATGTCTATATACCATCTTCATGTATTAGATAGATAGATAGATAGATAGAACTTTATAAATAAGGTTCTAACCCAAACCTGATTTTATGGTTGAAAACCTTGGGGAAGCCAGGTTGGTTTAAGATTATAGGGTTGAGGTTCTAACACATTAGGTTGGTCTAGGGTTGATATCAACCCAAGCCAGATTTAGCTGCACTTGATGGCTGTGTTCAGGGCTGTTTAACCAATAATAACGCCCCAAGTCAGTCAGCAAGTGCATACGCCCCACAACCACTCCAATCTCTCCTTTCGCTTGATTGTTGATGCACATAATTGGAAGTTGCATAGAAAGATCCTTATGCATTTGATTGTAGTAAAGATTATAAAGTCATATATTGTCCGTGTACATACAATGAAGAATTTGGAACAAAGTCTGATGTGTGCCACAATGGAGATTAACTTTGAAGACTTGGAAATTTGACTATAAAGTCTATTTTTATCCTTATCATAGAATTTTTTAGATGAGTCAGTATCTTCTTCCAACAGGATCTAACACGGTACAAAATATACAAACTTAGTTTGAAAACGGATCTGAATTTTCTTTCTTTCTTTTTTTCCAAGCCCAAAACCAGTTCCATTGATGATTAAAATCAAACTCTGTGTAAGTCAAGTCTCCCTCAGATGTCTCAACGGAAAGTCTGGGGGTTGGAACTAAATCCTTCATTGTTAGCTAGTTTGGAATCTGCATAGAAAGATCCAATTAATGTTTGTTTGGTCTACAATTACATAAACTTTTGACGCCGTCTTAACAATATCCAATTTTCTAGTTTGGTGCCAACTTTTTTCGCGGAAAAAACAATTTATTGACCCATTCTTCCTTATTATTATAAAGGAAATTGTAAAACGCTTCTGTCCCAGCCCAAATCAGTAAAGCCCGCCGTGGCATTTGTACAAACTAGGAAATTGTTCAACTCTAGGGTGATCGATTATTCTCGTAGGGAAGGCAATTTTTCCCCTTTTTCTGATTTCCTTGGAAATGCGAAATTTTGATCCTGTTTGGTAAGGACCGAGAGAGTATTCCCCACCCCATAGGGCCCATCTCCGCTTCATGGGAATCCATACATATATATATATATATATATATATATATAT
>NW_010729118.1:816884-838210 GCF_000365185.1 Nelumbo nucifera | reverse complement strand
TGGGGGGCGAAGCTCCCCCAGCCAAAGGGGTCGAGGGCAGACCACTTTCTTTCCCCTTATCTTTTCTTCCCTTCCCTTTCCTTTTCTCTTTTTTTTCTCTTTCTTTCTTTTTCCTTCCCTTCCCTTTCTTTTCTTTTCCTTCCGTTACCTTTTTTTCTTTTTTTTTAGTCTTTTTATATGAGGTGTGCATGAGGCGCATGAGGCCTACGCCTCTAGCACGCCTCATGAAAAAAGCGCATGAGGCATACGCCTCAGAGGGGTCAACGCCTCTTGCATACGCCTTAGGGTGTTTTGGGAGCAGCTCGCCTAGAGGCGTGCTTTTAAAACACTGATTTGCACTTTACATATTTGTATTTGTATTCTTTCCAAACTGTGCCTTTATGTCAAATAAATAAGAGACAATGGACAGTTATATGCAAAAGTCTCCCTGAATAAGACTGTCAGAACCGAACACATGTTGATGGGTTGCAAAGAAGACCACCTACAGCACCAATGAGAAGAAATGATCTTACAAGTTTATGGATCTAGCACTGAACAGAATAGAATGGTAGAACAGAATTCATGCAATCGACCCCATATAGTTGGGGCAAGGCTTAGTTGAGTTAAGAACATAAATTTGAATGTCAAGAAAGAACCTACTTGGGAGAAAAGCAAGAAAACTCCATCAAAAATCACAGGATAAGGGCTTTCTGACTGACTTTATCTTCTTACATGACAGAAACGAAAACATAATGTGCTAATATTAAACATACCATCACGACGCACACAAATCTCAGGAATGTTTTTTACTTGACCACTGATGCTGTCATTGTAAACTCTAGTTTCAATGTCACCTTCAACAAAAACTGGAGAGCTGTAACAGAAATACCATACATCAGAAATCAAATAATAAACAACAAAGAAAAACAATTTTCAATATTGCATACTTCTTAACTAGTTTTTGAACAGAATATGCCCCAAGTTGTTCATTATGCACAGCAATTCGATGCCACTGAGCTGGTTTTGGCAAGTTGTCTGCTTTTACCATTCTCTGGTCATACATGCCCCCAGTTCCAACTGTAAAGATGGTCACAGTCTTTCCATTCCTCAAAATTTTTTGAACAGGAGCTTGTCCAAGTTTTCCACAAATAATTGCCTAAGATGATAATCAACAATGTTTGCACACAAAAAACATAGGATATCACCAACAAAGAAAATTTCAAGTATAGAAGCAATTTACATAGTCAGGAATGGAAATAAATACCTTGTGTACCCCTCTGAAATCCCAACCTCTTTTAGGATCCACACCTTGTGGTTCTAAATCCTGTTTATAAGGAATAAAATCATTATCCTCTAGGTCTGCATTGTTTTCTCCACCACCATCATCAAAGTTGCCACCTTTATCGAATGACATGATTGAGTGCCACATCTTCATATTCTTTTGCATGCCTAATTAACATTAATTCAATTAAGACAACAAAAAGAATACCAAATAACAGAATTTCTAGAACACCCACTGTTGAGCCTGGGTTCTATTGGGCCCAGAGATCGACAGCACCACCTGCATGGCCGTGTTAAGACATGGAAGCTAATCAATTTAACAACTCCCAACAATATCAAGTTTAAATGGTTTTTGAATGCAAATTTTCATCTTTGTAACCATTGGATACACTCAAAAACCAAAGTAGCAAAGTAGCTTGAACTTCAAGGTTATATCAGATAATGTAGCAAAAGGTGTTCCTGTGCACCAAGAGAGAAGAGGGAAGATACCAAGTGTAGACGGCGATATTGCGGGAGCTTTTACTCTTAAATAATTGACAAATCTGACAGAAATCAAGCTCATCTTTTCTTCTTTCAAAATCTACAAGAAAATAAAGAAATTATTATCTTCTAATGTTTATGAAGAAATAAGAAACACATAGGGGGGGGAGGAGGAGGAGGAGGAGGGGGAAAGAATAAGGGTTTTACTTCACATTTGAAAGAAACAAAAAGAGTTTTCAAAGCTAGCAAAGTAGCAATATGCTCAGCTTGTGGATCATACCATGCCCCATCCATCCTAATCTTCTACAAAAATCCACACCATAATCTTTCTAAGATTCTCCAATTAAATAGAACACAAAAGTTAGTTTAGTCCTACTTCACATTAAACTTACAGTCTTCTCTAAGTAGATTTCTTCCATCTTTCCATTCTATGCAACTCATCTCTGTACTTTGCATGGATAAATGACTAGCTAACTGGTATACATGGAGCCTTACACCTAAACACGGCCAGCCTTGTTTGAAGGGATATTCCCCAATATTGCTCATGGCTATCCAGGGATTGGGGGGATGAAGTGGATGCAAATGTATCTTCCTTCAACATTTTCTTGCATGAAGTGGCCATTCTCATTCTCAAACTCGGACCCAGCCACACCCTCACACTAGTCGGCTTGAGATTTTAGCGTTTTACCAAGTAATGATCAGCCTTGTTTACAAAAGAAAAAAGCCCACCCAGTTACTAGGCTAGACCTCCAAGTGTGGACTTTGGACAGATCAAACTGAGACAAAAAAAAAAGAAAAAAACTAGCCCTTAGATGGGAGTATTGGTAGTTGCAAAACCACTAAAAAAATCCTCCCTCCGTTCTTTCTCCCCTGTTTCATCCACCTCTGGCCTCTCTCTCTCTCTCTCTCTGGCCAGCTATTTGACTGACTAGTTTAGCCATTTTAAAATTAAAAAGAAGGAACAATATGAACCGCCAAACCATGAAAGTGGGTTGAACAATTCACTGTTTAACAAAATGGTCAACAGATCATTGACAAAGCCAAAGGTTTTTTAGCTTCTAACACTACTAGGTTTTAGGTAAAGCAGAAGCGATCTTGCTTCCATGTGGCCTATTGAATTGTCAAACTGTCTGGGTCAATATTGGTTTCAATGTTTTAAAGTAGTAAATAATTAAAATAAAATAACATGTAGTAGATAACCAAAAATAGAAAAATTAGCAGAAATTAGAAAATATTTATATTTGCAAGCTCTATAATAATAAAAACGTCAGGCTCAACTTCAAATATAAAACTTACAATCAAGGCATGATGCAATGGTTACTATCCATAAGCTTTAATTTCAAAATCCAAGTTTTTTTGTTTTTGAAAGAGAAGTTATCAAGTAACAATTGGTCACCAAATGAGGGAGTACTACCGGAAGTGGTGCCAATGACACAACCACCTCATGT
This sequence comes from Nelumbo nucifera, assembly GCF_000365185.1. The sequence continues at coordinate 835,022 of NW_010729118.1, read as the reverse complement.
TGATGACACCATGTTTGATAGCTTCGGCCATGAAGGAGAACCACAAGTTGATAGCACTGAGTATTTTATGAATGATGATCAACAACACGAATCAACTCCCACTGCAACGTGAAGGAGCAATATTGTGGAGTCCGATTATACCAGTTCATCCTCTCGGTGACAGAAGATGACAGGGACTGCAAGGATTGGTAAGAATTTGGATAGGATTACAGCTGCATTTGAGAGCACTGCTGCTCAAAGAGCTACTCTCCTTGCAAAAGAAGAGTCACAACTAGCTCCAAATATAAAAACTTACAATCAAACCATGATGCAATGATTACTATCCATAAGCTTTAATTTCAAAAACCAAGTTATCAAGTAACAAATCTTTTTTCTTTTTTTGTTTTTGAAAGAGAAGTTATCAAGTAACAGTTCACAAATCACAACCTTCAAACCACATCATATATCATTAGCCACAATATAAGTATAAAGTATGACGATCCATTAGTACATCACTTACAAATCAACTCCCAACTCAACTCAGCTTCAACCCTAGCTATTTGTAGTCGGTTTACACAAATCCTATCTCACCATTGTGAAGAGTCATGTTTTCTGTCAACTACATCACTCACAAATCATAATTTCAAAATTCACAGTTCATGTAAATTACATAACATTAATATATGCAATCAGTTCATCTCATTTGCAAAGGATAGAAATGAATCAAAGCAATTAACATCTCATTTGCACGGTTCACGTCATTGAAAGAAGATGCTTGTTAATTGCTTTGATTCATTTCTATCCTTTGCAAATGAGATGAACCGATTACATATATTAATGTTATGTAATTTATTTGAACTGTGAATTCTGAAATTGTGATTTGTGAGTGATGTATTAGACAAAAAACATGGCTCTTCACAATGACGAGGCAGGATTTGTGTAAACCAACTACAAATAGTTGGGGTTAAAGTTGAGTTGAGTTGGGAGTTGATTTGTAAGTGATGTACTGATGGCTCATCATACTTTATACTTATTTTGCAGCTGATGATACTTCATGTGGTTTGGAGGTTGTGATTTGTGAATTGTTACTTGATAACTTCTCTTTAACAAAAGTCAGAAGCCAGAATATTAATTCATTAGTTTTCTTTCTAACATTGAGTCTACGGCACCAGAGTCGGCAGTATATAATCCTATAAACTACCCAACCACTTTATTTGATTTTTGAGATCAGATACTAAGTTATCTACAGTACATGATATCAGAACTAATATAATGTTCTCAAGCACCAGGATACGAGTTCAAATAATTCAATCATAAAATTGCACTATGTATTTGTGGCTACTTAACCTCCAACTGTTGCAAAAATTAGCATTGCAGCCATTTCTACAGAAATTCCACTCAAACCTTCATTTCTGAACCAAGCAAAAGGATCCATTCTGTAGATATTACTTGAATAAATGTTATTGAATTTGTTTGAATCTGAACCCTTTATGGGCATGTAAAAACAATAGACTGTAGCCCATTAGCTACATCAAAAGGAACTATTCCTTTAGGTGTTCAGTATTTCTATTTCCATATACTAAAAGAACTTACTTTCATGTTCATGGAGCCTAAACAGAATCCACACCTTTAGGATTCATTTCTACTATAGAAGATCCCAATATAGACAAATGATGTATTTGTCTTTACTTTTCTTTTTTTGAAGCAAAGTTAACTTTTTATTGAAGAAGAAAAACCATGAGTACATGAGAGGATGTACTGAAGCCAAGAGTGGCTTGGCAGAATTACAAAGGCAAACAACTGTCACTAAACAAGAAATCTCTAGAGACCCCTGATTTTGCTAGGCTATCAGCAACAGAATTCTGCTCCCTAGGAATCTAGACCAGCTTCACATTCATAAAGACTAAGATATCCCTAGCTTCAGCTAAGAAGTGGGCTAGTCCCCAGTGCACTCCCTCTCCTGTAACCAAGCTATAGTATTTGCAGAATCCCCTTTAATGGCTAAAGAGGATAAACCTAGCCATTTGGCAAGGCGAATTCCTGTGAGTGCAGCCAGGACCTCTGCCTTTGTGGCATCTGCCCTCTGACCACTGTAAGCCCAGCAAATATTCCCCCTTTCCCCTTGGAATACACCTCCAATTCCTGCTTGACCTGTGGATCCTTGGGTTCTACCATCAAAGTTTAGAGTCATTTCTCCTTCTTCTTCTCTAAGAGACTATCTCATAGTCCACTCAGATCTTGGAGAGGAGTGTAGGATTTCTGGAACACCCAGCTGTAGCCAACTAGGTTTAGGAAGAAGCACCAAATCTTCCTAGTGACCGGGCAATGGAGAAGGATGTGATCAGTTGTCTCCCCATTGCCAAGGCAAAGAGGACAGACATGAGGGGAGATGCATAATCTGCCTTTAAACTTTTTCTGGATCAACTCGCAGGTGTTTATTCTCTTTAAATGGTCTTTACTTTTCTTTTCTTACATGTATTCAAAGGGGCGATCCATAAAAACAAAATGTATTCAAAGGGGTGCTATGCAGATAAAAAACTCAATGGCAAGCATCTTGACAAAATGTATATTCAGGCCATAGGAGTCAAGAGATTTCAGACAGATATAAGAATCCAAAGATGATGAAAACCATTTATTCTGAGAAGCTCGAAGCATTTATGGTCAGTGAATGCAAACAACAGTTTGGAATCGGAGAAGTAATCTTTCAGCTGTAATCATTCTGGATGACAGTGTTGCTTGGGACTTTGTGTTCATTCCTTTTGACAAGTCAGGATGGAACTCTGTGACAAGGTACGCCATGGAATGGATCTTTCTATACAGGCTAATTATGGTAAATCATACCAACTTCCAGAAAGTCAAGTATATTTGATATACTGAACTTGGAACATGGTTTAGTTAATTCATCCATTTTTCCTCCATTTCTACAAACTGGGCAATCCCAGATGTTAATTTGTCCTCCAAAGTCAAAATCATAGTTTTCTTGTTGTAGCTCCTTATATCCATACCTAACAGTGCTTCCAAAAATAGCTGATATTCTTGTTGCTAAATAGGTGTAAACAAGTCAATTCCCGGGACTCAGGACCATGCTAAAGTATAGGGCCTAAAGCCACTAGCCTCTTCATTGATCCTGTTCTCCTCGTCAGATTTATGTTTCTTCAATGTGTCACAATTCTATCTGCAGTAAGTTGTCACAAACGAAAGAGTAATGCCTGCAAACACTACAAGACTAGAGAAACAAGCAAAACTTCAACTAGAGAATGAACCAGTGTTAAAAATACAAATTCATATCCTATTAACAGCTCTAATTTGTACCATATGAATGTCCAATAACGTCTATGTCCCTTAATCCGATTATGCCAGAAAAACTGAGGCATAATAGAACCCAGTTAACATCTGAAACGATCTCTTAGCTTCACTCCAATACTGCATGTTCTTGGTGGTATAGTCAAGGAGCCTGTTCGACTACTTCCATCCTGTTCATTAACATTTTAATAACTTTCTTCTACCATGTTGCAGACTGGTTTCTTATGATCATAGAGACAGTATGAAGAAAACAAAGGGATCGATCGTTCTGAAAAGAAAATTCATCTGGGAGTCCAAAAACGATCATGTTGTTGAGGACAAAACGATAAGAAACAGAGGTTTCTTATTAACATTTTAATAACTTTCGTTCATGTTGTTAATGACAAAATACCGATCGACCTGAAAAGAAAATTCATCCTGAACATTAACAGGGAAGCAGGACAAAATACCGATCGATCTGAAACAAAAATCTGGGAGTCAAAACATGCTATTCGTCCCTTTTCTGATTCTCAAACAAAACATCTGGGAGTTCAAAAACGAAAATAACGATTGATCTGAAACACCAAGCTGCTGCGATTTCCACCGCTAGTAATAGATCGCCGCCGCTGGAACGATTCCCGCCACTCGTTCAGTGAGAGGATGAAGAAGAAGAATAGAAGACTAAAAATCGCAGTGAGAAGATGAAGGAGAAGGGTAGAAATCGCAGTGAACGAAAGGGAACAATCTGCTGTGAAAGAAATCGTACCTCAGTGTTCGCCAGGAGAAGCCGCCGCCGCTGGGAGAAGATTGTGCCAATGGGTCAAACCCGAGGCATTAGTGGTATTATAAAAACTTATTGGGGATAGTTTTGGTAGAAAAAAATGAAATAAGTATAAACAAAAAAAACTGCAAAATTGAGTTATAGCTGAGGGCAATTTTTGTGCCCTAATATCCATAAAAATAATATTTTTAATAAAATTTATAAAATAGATTAATTTTTTAAAAATAATATTAAATTAGGACAAAAATACTGTTCATTTTCTTCGCCATTCATTAGCGCTGCCGCCTCCGATAATGCTCTCCCTCCGCCCCAACGCCGCCACCTCCGCCTTGCAAACAAATTTCTCTCTCTCTGTTTTCTATTCTCTCCATCTCTCTGCAATGTAAGGCAATCTCCAATAGCTATGCCAGAGAAGTGGCCGGAAAACGGCAAAGTATCAAACGAACGACGTTGGATCTGTGGTTCTAGAGAGGGCCAGAGGAGGGAATTTTCGGCTATGGCCGACGATTCGGGGAGCTGCATTTCGTCAGAAGCTCTTGGACACGATGATGTGTGTGGTGTTTTGTGCCAACGACACGAGATGGATTCTGGTGTTGCATCGCCGCTATAGATGTAGAAACCGAAGCAGCAGGAGCAAGAGCAGTCGAAGTCGCAGTAGAAACCGGAATTGAAGAAGAATGGCGGATCAGGGAGGTTGTCGGAGCTTTTGAACTTGTCGCAGACGATGGGATTGGAGGATGAAGCGGAGGTTGAGACAAGGAGGAAGCTTGTGTCAAAAGGTTACAGTTTCAGGAGGGATCGCAGCAGAAGGAAGCGGCCATGGATGTTAGGAGGCTAGAAAAGGAAGATACCGAGGCGAGAGCGACGCTCGCTATGCTTGGAGCAATTCCTCCTCTTGTAGGAATGCTTGATTCCAGTGATCTCGATTTTCAGATCGCTTCGCTCTACGCTCTTCTCAATCTAGGGACCGGAAATGATACATATGATTCACTATGCTTTTCTTCGCAACAAATTCGATTCTCTGTTACCAACCTTCGATTTTTCCAAAATTTTATTGATCAAGTCTGTTTGATTTCCTTCTACTTTTTTCAAGATCTGTCTCTATTGCGTTTGTTTTAATCTATTCATGCTTCTTTGATATATATATACTTCACTGACAAATCGCATTCTCTGCTTATCCTTCGTTTGTAATGTTGTTTTTTCACCGGTAAGTGTTTCTTTTCGTGAATTCCACAGCACCATTTCTTTTCTTCAAAATTTGAATCATTCACTTTTCCTGCTCGTATTAGTTTTATCACATTTAAAGGGATTATAGCTGATAAGGGTAACTTTTAGGCCTTATCACCATTTCTTCAACTTTTGATAAAAAGGTGCTGGAGGTGGGCGAAGGTGGCAGCGTTGGGCAGAGGTGGAGGCGGAGGTGGGTGGAGTGTTGTTGGAGGTGGGAGGAGGCATTGCCGGAAGTTGCGGATGTGGGCGGTTTTGCAAAGTTGCGGATGAACAGTATTTTTGCCCATACTTAATATTATTTTTATAAATTTAACATATTTTATAAATTTTATTAAAAGTATTACTTTTATTGATAATAGGGCTCAAAGTTGCCTTTATCAACTATAATCTCAGAAAAAATGATTCCTTACTTTTGCAATAGTAAATTTCTTTAACGGTTTAATTAATTGATTAAGTATATCTCTTTTGGAAAATTGCCATTATTGTCAAATATTGATGGAAGGGCTGAAATATCTATTTTGCCCTTTAAATCAAATAGGAAGCTCCTCATCTTCCTCAATTTGGTCTTCACCCTCCAATTTTAGTACGCCATCATACCCGTATTCAGCCTCCTCTCGATGGCTTGTTCCCTCTCATCCTCTACGTCAAAATGAAGTTTGGACCTTCCATCCAAGTCTGCAACTAGATTGACAATGAAGAAAGAGAGAAGAGGGCCTAGTCTTTGCCACCCAGGTCCAATCACCCACCCACCTCCAATGTTCTGAGAAGAACCAATTTACGTTGCCTCCTCGAACCCTAACCCTCTAAACCGTCTTGTTAGTCAATAGCTTCATCTTCGTTGATTGTCGTCCGAGCACATACTTTTGCTCCTTCCTCAAGCCTTCTTTTTGCCTCCGAGAAATACCCATTGTTGCAGCAAGCCACATTTAGCGATTCGGTGAGTGGGTGGTGTGTAGTTAATTGGCTGAACTCAATCAAAACAAATCTCCTAGGACTAGGATGGTCAATCCCCTTTTCGTGTCCGACTCCAACTCAAGATCCAGGAACACTGCAGGGGAACTATCACCGACTCAAGATTCAGGTAGCTTTTACTATAGAAATTACACAAAAAAGCAAGAAAAAAGAAACTAGGTCTGCATTTGCTACTTCTACTAGGCCAGATCCGCTCAGGTCTGCATCTATTCAAAGCTCCTCCATAGCTGTCCACCTCGTCTCAGATCAAGGAACCCAAATTTGAGATATGAGACTTGCAGTAGTGGTGGTGATGAAATAGGAGAGAGAGAGTGAGTGAGTGAGGGGCAGGAGGTGGATGAAACAGGGGAGAAAGAATGAAGGGGAAGAAGGAGAGAAAGAGAGAGAGAGAGGGGCCAGAGGTGGAGGGGTTAAGGACCAAGCCAGCTCGATTTGCTGTTGCTGAAAGGAAGAAGTTGATGAAGAAGAAGAGGGAGAGGGATGAAGGGCAAAATTAGGTTTTAAAAAATATGTCACGTGTATACAAATTTTGACCGAACATTAACACATGCTAACTATAAGGGTAGAGTTACTCAATTGTTAGAAACAATAGGGGTAGCCTTAGACAATAGCCAAACAGTAAAGATATACTTAGTTAAGTAGCTAAACCATAAGGGTAGTTTAAAAAATTTATCCTTTTAAAATCACTTATTCAGATTTATTTCTCAAACACCAAAATAAAGCAATAAATGTTTAATGGTTTGATTTAGGCCCCAAAGGTCAACTAAAGGTGCTTTCTATGTAGAGTGAGGCGTGGAGTGTGCGGTAAGCTGGGAGTGAACCTGAACTTTCAACAAAAACAAACATGGAGAGAGCCAAAGAAGCTTGACAAAATCTTTACAACCGATGTCTTTTTGGCAAAGCGATTACAGATAAGGCTGCAACTTGGGTCGAGTTGGCCCAAACCCAACCATAACCCAACCCAACCTTTGGATTGATGCTCGGGTTAGGGTTAGGGTTAGGGTTGAAATTTATGAAACCAACTTTACTTTGGGTTGGGTTAGGGTTGACCCCTCAGGCAACCCGATCCAATCCAAACCTGACTCTATAGTACATATTATATATATGATATATCATACATTGATTTGTTTAGATGCATGATAGTTGTATAGCCCCACCTCATACAATCATTTATTTCTTTTCAGATAATTACTTCACTTAATCCTAATTGAAAATACCAAAACCTTAATAACATATTTTATGCTTTTTGCTAGTCATAGCTTGTTGCTCATAAAAGATTTATTATAAGTCATTATTCATAATAAACTATAGTCATTTCAAACACTTTTTTTTTCTGAATTTTGTACTAAAGAACCAATAAAAACATCAACAAACAAATATTAATAAAACATAAGATTAATATATGTAGTGAATGTTGAGTTAAGATCTGAGATTAAAAAGTTTTACGAGATTTTAAGTGATGGAAAGAAGGTTGTTGGGTTAGGGTTAAAGGAATTTGGTAAGGGTTATGGTTAGGGTTGAGTAGGTCGGGTTGAAGGTTGAGTTAAGTTAGGGTTGGGGGCTTAGAACTTAGGGTTGGCCTCAACCCAACCTAACTTGGCCCGACTTGCAGCCCTAATTACAAATAAGCAACTTAATGCTAAAGGGACCATCAATGTTGTTCGAATTCTATGGAGTAAATCCATGAAGTACGAAGTTGAATGGCTAATGAGTGATATGTTATGGATTTCTTTTAGGAAACCCTCAGACCTTGCTTGGGTTCTAGACAAGGAACCATGGATGGTCAAGGACTATCCTCCTACTCTTCATACAGTGGGAGCCAAATGTCATTCCTCGTGAACTGGTCTTTTCAGATATGGTTATAACTATTAAAGTTTTAGATGTCCCAATGGAAATTATGACCATTGCTTGGACGAGAAGATTGGCTAGAGAGGCTGGGACTGTCGAGCAAGTCTTGACAGGGGATGAAGAGGAAGACGAGGATTTACCATTTGGGGGTTGTTTCCTAAGGGCGAGGGTGAGGGTTGATACCTTTAGAAAGTTAGCAATTGGTATCAAAGAGATGACCCCGTTAGGTAAACCTCTTTGGTTCCCTTACCAATACAAATGATTACCTCTATTTTGCTATACGTGTGGGCTCTTAGGGGATGCGGAATCTAAATGTGCAAGTGTTACAGAGGCCCAAGCCTTGGATGAATTCACAACTACTCTAGCAACCCAAATAATGAGGGAGGAGAGTGGAAGAGGTACCTTTGGGCACTGGTTGGGAGCATCCATCACACCTAGTGAATTTAAGTTCACCAAGAAAGAAAAGATCGGAACAATTGGGAAGAATCGACTAGACAATGGCTAGTCAAGCTCCTCTTATGATAAGGTCACCATAAACAAGTTTGGCAAAGGCCTCGAGCCCCGAGGATTGCTGAAATTCAAAGGGGTTGCTAACCCTGTTGGGTCGAGTGCAGCTTCGACGATGTTTGAAATCCCGAGGGAGCAATTACCTTTCTCATGAAAGGACCCAACATCGAACCTTGTGAAGTCAGAACTATTCCCAATAATGGAAAACTTTCCTTGGTTAGACTTACAAAAATTGTAGATCAAACGAATAATGCTTTGCGGGAAAACAATGTTGACTATGGTAAACAGGAGAGTGTGATCAGAATTGCACAAAAGCTAGATTTAGGTAGGTTTGTGAAAGGAAAAATGGAAGTCCTTGAGACCGAGCCCTTTAAGCAAAGTTAAAAAAAAATGAAAGGTTCTAGAGTGAACATTATGGAACCTTGCGAGGCTGGCTCAATGGAGCCTGCAAAGAGGTTTAAAAAGATTCGGGAGGGGGATATAAATATTCGGTCAAATTTAGAGCTAATCGGGGCCCCATTGTCTCTTATGGACCTGAACCTGATTGGGCTCCAATTAGGAGAGACCTTTCGCATTGGCTCGGGCTTTCCCCTTAGTTAAAAAGGGGATAAGGGTTGGAGTGGAATATTGGCTTCTCCTTTTGGTTCAACAAAGCAATTGACTCATGACTTAGAGATGGACATGGAGGAGCAAAGTGCGAAGCTATGATGGACCAGGTACCTGATGTTGTGCAAGAATTTGAGCTAAACAACATTGATATTAGTCATGAGGTGTGGTGCTCTTACAATTGTAATTATTTTTTTATGATTGTGATGTTTGTTTGTTTTTCTGTGGAGTGGCTGGAATTTGGTAAAATTGCACAAATTGTACCCTAGTGTGAGACCTAAATATCGAGCTCACTACTCCCATCGTAAAGTTAAGAAGTGAGGAAGTTACTATAAAAACCCCTAAGGAATGTCGGGAGGTGTCAAGGAAAGAATATCTTCTAACTGAGCATCTTCTACTTTTGTTAAATCTTGTTATAGGGTTGGCCCATGCACAAAAATCTGCAGGGGTTCTTGGAATGGAACTAATTCTGCACCCAAAATCACAGACTGTCGATTCTTATACATAAAATCTAATGTTGTTAACACTCCATGTTTGAAGTGGGTTAAAAATCATTGGTCCTTAATTGTTGGAAATAAGTGGGTTTGGGAGGTTATCTCGCAACATCCCCCAAGGTGCTAATGAGAATTTTCAATTGGAACTGTCAAGGGATAGGGTCTCCCCGAACAATTCCAAATTTGCTTAAAACCCTTAGGGATGAAAATATAAATATATGTTTCCTCTCTAAGACCAAGACTCTCTTGCTTAATTGTAAGAGGAAATTACAAAGGTTATGGGACTGGAATTGCTGGGGAGTGGATTGGAGGCTCTTATTCCACAATGTTGAAGTTAGGGATATTCCATCCTCGGGGTCTAACCACTTTCCCCTTATCCTGGACACTAAGGCTCCTCATACAAAAAGATGGAAGCCTTTCAGGTTTGTTGAAGCCTGGACCACTCATAGTATCTGTGAGCCTTTCATCCAAAACTTATGGAACTCTCAATATGCATGCTCAAACCAATATAGATTAAGGCATTGTTCGCTTTTCGGATAGTTACTTACCCGTGGAAGTGTTTCCCAGGAAAAAATTACACAGGTAACTGCATTTACCCATGTTTTTTAATTTCTCATGTAAATAAGGTAATGACCATTTTAGTCATATAAATCTATTATTAAAAGGGCCATTTTTGTCCCATTCAAGTGTTGATAACTTCCCCCTAGGTGGGAAAGTTATTTACCCACCTAGGAAATGGGTATGTAAATCTAAAAAAAGAACATGGGATTCTTCGTCAATGGGAACCAAAATCCAATTGACCAACTTTCCCCCCTCCCAAAATCTAATAAAAGAACACCCCCTAAGAGAGAAATGCAAACCTCTCAAGCAGAATTTGAAGAAGTGGAATAGAGAAGACTTTAGGAGCATTCAAGGAAAAATTATTGAAACAAGGAACGCCTAAGCTAGAGAAATGAATGTCAACAGTGAAGATTTCAACATAGAGACAATTAACAGGTTGCAAGATCAATTAGACTATTGGCTAAAAAGATAAGAGATGTTGTGGACCCAAAAATCTAGGGTTAATTGGCTTAGTTTGGGGATAGGAATACAATTTTTTTCATATCCATGACTCTCAGGAGAAGGGATATTAACACAATTTCCAAAATTCAAGACTCTAATGGGATGTGGATTGAGGGACAGGATAGGATCTCAAAAATCCTAGTAAACCATTTGGGAGCATTTTCAGAAATACAAACCCTTTAGAGGAAGTCCTTAACCAAGAGACTAGATCCTCCAATTACAGATTATCTGAAGAGTCTAAAAACTAGCTTGAGAGGGACATTACAGAGGAGGATATTGTTATTGCCCTATTCCAAATGGGGCCTAGAAAGGCTCCTGGACTGGATGGACTTCCCAATTTTTTCTTCCAAAAATACTAGGATATTGTGAAAGAGGATGCCATCAAAGTTGTCAAGAGCTTTTTTCATTCAGGTCACCTCTTGAAAGAGCTGAACACTCACTACCTACATAGCCTTAATCCCTAAAGTAAAGAATTCAGAGTGTGCAACCCACTTTAGACCCATCATCTTATGTTACACCGTCTACAAGATTATCTCCAAAGTCTTGGTGAATAAGCTAAAGGCTCTACTTGAATCCATTATTAGCAAAAGCCAAAGTGCCTTCATTCCAAGTAGATTGATAAATGCCAACATCTTCATTGCTCATGAACTCATTCACTATATGAAGACTTCTAAGAGCAAAAAAGGGATGATAGCCTTAAAGCTTGACATGAGCAAAGCTTACGACAGATTAGAATGGCTTTTCCTTGAAAAGGTTCTTCAAACCCTAGGCTTTGGTCCTAAATGGATACATTGGGTAATGGAGTGTGTTTCCACTGTCTCTTATCAAATACTGGTAAATGGCTCCCCATCTGAGAAAATCATCCTAAAAAGAGGAATAAGGCAGGGAAACCCTTTATTCCCTATCTCTTCATCCTGTGCTCTGAGATGTTCTCAGCCAGCCGGACAGACCTAGTGCAAAATTATGGGTGGATTTCAGCCGAGCCAAGCCGAATAGTACGAGGATTGAGCTTGGCTTGCCAAGGTAGTACAAGGCTCGAGCTTGAGTTCGAGCTCGGCTCGAGTAAAAAACTCGTAAGCTCGAGCTCGACTCGGCTCAAGTTCAACTTGAGAAAAAAATGTTTTATAAAAATATATATATATATAAATACTTTTTTATTTGATATTTAAGAATTAATAATTATAATAATTAGTTATTATTATATATAAAAATAAAATATTATATATACAATAGTTTTATTATATATTGTTTTCTATAATTTTATATTATGTATGTATGTATGTAGCTATTGGAGCTCAGCTCACGAGCCTCACGAGCCAAGTTTTATTAGGTTCAAGCTCGGCTCGATTAATAAACAAGCTTGTAAATTGGGTTCGAGATCGGCTCGAAGCTCAGTTGAAACCGAGCCGAACTGAACTTTTCATGAGCTGAGCTTGAGTAGCTCGTGAAGAGATCGGCTTGTGGCCACCCCTATGCAAAATGCAAAAAATTTTAGGTATCAAGTTAAATGCTCACTGTCCTATCATTTCTCACATCTATTTTGTAGGTGACAGCTATATTTTTACCAGAGCTTATCTCTAGGAAGGAGCCCAATTGGTGGAAGCCATACAAATCTATGAACAGGCTTCGAGACAATAGGTGAACTTTGCAAAACCTGATTTTTTTTCCAGTTTAAAAACCCACCCTAGATTCATGAAGATAATAGCTAGGAGCCTGAGGTTAAAACTTGTAAGGAGCCCTTCCAAGTATTTGGGTCTGCTAACTCTCTTTGGAAGATCTAAAACAAACATGCTCTCCACTTGGTATATAGGGTGCAGAATAAAACAAATGCCTAGAATGAGAAGTATCTCACCCAAGCGGGGAAGGAGGTAATCTTGAAATCAGTGGTAGTAACTATTTCAGCTTACTCCATGTCCTATTTCCTACTCCCAAAGAAAATTTGTAATGAAATTAACAAATTCCAAAGTGTTCTTTTGGTGGGGGAAGAACTCGAATGAGAAAGACAATATCCATTGGTTATATTGGGATACCTTAACAAAAAAGAAAGGCAATGGTGGCTTAGGTTTTAGTGAGCCACGTTGTTTCAATATGACTCTCTTAACTAAATTGGATAGGAGACTAGCAAACAAAGAGGATAGCCTCTGGGCCCGTGTCATCCAAAACAAATATTTCAGAAACAAAAAAACTTTTTAAGAGACAAGTTGCCAACTAAAAGCTCTTGGGGTCGAATAATGCTTAAATGGGCCTGTTGGTTAGTCAACAAGGGTAGAGACATCTCCATTTGGGCAAACAACTGGTTGCCGGGTGTGGTAGGTTTTAGAGTCATGGGTCCAAATCCTAGACCAGAGGCTCCTCAGTTTGTCAATGAACTGATTGATCAAGAGAATAGGTCTTGGAATGTTGAGGTAATCCAAGGCTGCCTGAGTGAAGCTTTTGCATACCAAATTGTAAAACTCAACATAGCTAGGGGAGATTGGGAGGATGTGTTATCTTGAACCCCATGCTATAAAGGTAACTTTAGTGTTAGGTTGGCCTATTTCTTAGCAAAATAGTGCCTATTCATAGAAAATAGTGAGAATGATCTTGTGTCAAGGAGTACCCTTTGGAAACTAATCTGGAAAATCCCTGTGGAACCAAAGGTTAAAACCTTCATATGGAAATGCTATAAGAATGCACTCCTAGTAAGTTCAAACCTAATGCATAGGAAAATCATCAATTCTGATTTGTGTAGACTGTGTGGTAAAGATGCTGAGACTGTCTTTCATGCTTTGTGCCATTGTGAGTTGGTAACAAAGGTGTGGTTTGGGAGTTGTTTCAATGCAAGAATGGAGGCCTATCCTCAAAACATGACTTTTAGAGATTGGTTACTAAATTGGATTTAATCCTGCAAAATTTTGAAAGAAAACTCAATCAACCTTATTCAAAGCACTGCCTACTTGCTCTGGTTTATTTGGAAAGCCAAAAACAAAGTTTTATTTGAAAATGAAAACTTTAATGCAAAACTGACTCTGATGGATATTTGTAGGCAATTGCTGCTCATGACAAAGACTTCGAGGAGCTCCTCCGAAGGTACGAGTGCATCTGAGATATCTTGGACTCAAAACACTTTTTGGGTCCCTCCTTGTGCAGGTAAATTCAAAGTAAATGTGGATGGAGGCTACAGACAAAATAATTTAAGAAGCTTTGGTGTTGTAATTAGATATCACAATGGCCTTTGTGTGGCAGCATGTTATGGTCCTGTTTTTGTAGCCTCAACTCTCTAGGCTGAAGCAATTGAAGTGAGACAGGGGCTAGACTTGGCAAAGATGGTTGCGTTCTTGAATCTGACAGATAGAAACTTCTAAATGCTATCAAAAACATATTCTCTGGCGTCCCAACAAATTTGGGGTCTCTTTTGAAGGATATTGTGACTGCATTTGAATCTATTTCTATTTCTTTCTCTTTTGTGAACAGAAGAATTGTGCTCACTCTATAGCTCATAGAGGTTTCCAGGATCGGGGACTCTTTATCTTTAATTGTCCTAATTGGATTCAGTATCTTGTAAGCTTCGATTCTGGTTAACCTCTCCTAGGGCAGTTTCATACACTATTTATTTTATATAATGGATCTCTCTTTGCATACAAAAAAAAAAAAAAAGATCTAGGCCCAAATAAACACTTATTTCGAATTAGGGCTGTTCACGAGTTGGGTTGAGTTGGTTTAATAGATTTTTTTTCAACTGACACAACTTGGTCGGGTTACTTAAAGAGCAAACCAAAACCGACCTGCCAAAAAGCAAAACCGACCCAAACATGAATCATCAGTTTGGGTCGATTTGGCATTGTTTGTGAACAACCTATTTTAGTGTAAAATTTCCTATTCAAAAAAGAAAAACTATCCTAAAGACAAAAGTAATTCCCATTTAACTAATGTTTTTTTTATGGAAGATGATTTGGCTCAACCCCATGGACCAAGAACACGTGCGCATGACCTGGCTTGGTGAACGGTCCAGCCTGGCATCATGATCTCGACCCGACGGGAAGGAAGCGCCAAGTCAAAGACTAACAACTCACTGAGTACTAACACCTCGGTGAGACCGACTCCCGCCTAGCTCGGAGATTCCGGGCTCCCCCAAAGGAACCCCAAGCATTCCCCCGCCTGAGAGGGAGCACCTCGGTGCTTCGAGGCAGGGACCGACCTACCCCGAAGCAGCCCGGTATGTGGTAGCTCGGAAAGCTACATGAAGGATCTCCTGCCCAACCACTGCACCCAACAACTCTGGTAACAACAGCCAAGTCTCCCGTCAGGCAGCATCGTGCCTGCCACCTTTAGAGGGTGTCTTACACCTGACAGGCACGTACCCTGCGGTGACGGCCCCGCGCGTGCCACCTCAGCCCTGCAAGTAACGGCTGTGGCAGGTTGACAGTGGCGGTTATACCCACCCTGTCAGAGGCCAAGGAGCCAGGGGCAACCGATTTCTGCTATAAGAAACTGATTCTCAAGGAACAAGGTATCTTCGAACCACCTGCGCAATCTGCACTCTTAGCCTTCGTTTTCCTTTTGCTTCCCACATGGAATACTGACTTAATCATCGAAGTGTTCCGCCGGGCAAACCCCTCGGGAGTTCTTCTTCTCCCTTCTCGTCTCAGGTACCTCTCAGGAGCCACATGAGTGCTAGTTAGGAGTGACCGGATCGTGCTACATCATTTGGCGTCGTCTGTGGGAAACGCTTCGAAAAGCCTTTCTCCAAACTTTCACATCTCTTTACTCTCCAGAAACCCAACACTCATGGCTTCCTCTAGTAATGTCGGACGAAGCAGGAAAATGGATAACTTCAGGGAACAACCCTAGCTTCCTACTGTCTACATCGGACAGTTCCTCGTCCCCCTCTCGGTGGACGGAATCCCCAGCTTGAATGTGCCTCTTGCAGTGGCACCCGTCGTCGCGCCACTTCCTGCTACAGTCGGAGTGACGTTCAGCAAACCTTCGGTCATGCCCCCAGCGGCCATCCCGAACCAACTGGAGGACTTGATGCAGTGCATGCGGGCCATGCAGGCCCAAATGCAACAGTTCCAACAATTTCAGCTCTATCAACAACACGTGTTGCACCAGGTCTCCCAGTATCAGTACCAGCAGTAGTTTCCCCAGTTACCTCAATCTTAGCTTCAGCAATCACAGCTTCCCCCTCGACACCCAGTCTCACAGCGAGCTAGGTCTCGCCGACAGGAGAAGCCCCCTAGAACCCTCCAAGGAGCCAGGCCTCCACCCGTGGCAGACAAGAAAGACCAGCCGCCCCGACCTCACCACGACAGTCAGGTCGGGAGGACCTTAACTTGCTAGGCCCATGTCGCCTCAGCCCTCAAGGCCTGGTACTACGTTCCTAGAAAACCGATTCGAAATCCTGGCTGCAGGTTCCAAGCGGGAGCCCTCTTTTTGAAGCCATTACCAGCAGCCTGAGCTACTCCCTGCACATACCATTCCTGACAATACAGAAGTGAGCAGCACGAATGCCAAGCCCACCAGGAAGCAGAGACGCCGCCGCTGAGCTTGCCGGTCTGCCACCCACGACCTACCCGAGCTCGAAGGCAAAGAAGAGGTAAGCTCGGGCGAGGTCAAGGCACCCATCCTTTCAGTTCAATCCCCCTATCTCTCGAGCTTCTGGCAGTCCCAATGCCCAAAGATTTCAAGCTCCCCCCTCTTGATAAGTACGACGGGTCATTCGACCCAAATGATTACATAGATGCCTTCCAGTCGCAGATGCACCTAGCAAGAGCAAGTGAATCATGCATGTGTGTGGCCTTCTCCACCACTTTCAGAGGAGTAGCCCGCACATGGTACCGAAACCTGACGACCGGATCAATAAGAAGCTGGGCGCAGTTCGCGCAGGCTTTCACGTCCCACTTTGTTACCAGTAAGCGGTGCCCGCAAACTAAAGAGAGCCTTCTCAACATAGTGCAGAGAGAAGGAGAATCCATCCGGGGCTACGTCAAGCTGTTCAATGATGCTTGCATGAAGATACCGCGCCTGGACCCCGCCGTGCGCCTTGTAGCAGCTAAGAAAGGCGTGACGCACAAAGAGTTCAGATGGCACATGGTCGTCAACCAACCAGTCACCATAACTGAATTTTTTAAGCTCGCGGACAAGTTCATAGCCACCGAAGAGGAGATCAACCAGAAGGGCGAGAGTGCGCCCAAAAAGAGGAAGAGGGAAGGGGAGCCTTCCAGCCAAGGGGACAGCCGAAAAAAGAAGGATGCAGCTCGGGGGGCAAAGCCAAGTCAGTCGTTCCGAGCTCCTGCAGCGGACCAAATTAATTACACCCCACTGAACACGAAGCGGGCCGAAATTCTGATGGCGATCAAGGACGCTCCGTATGTGATGTGGCCACCCCGTTTGAGGGGAAATCCCAACGAGAGAAATAAGATTCTATATTGTAGTTTTCACAAAGATCACGGTCATAGCACCGAAAATCATAAAAATCTCCACGACGAGATTGAAGAACTCATCCGTCGCAGATATTTAAGAAACTTTGTACAAAACAACAATAGTAATAATAAAGCAGGTCGGCAAGGGGAGCACGGTAAGGATGCTCCCGAGTCCATCAGTAGGCCGACCGAGCAGTCGCAGAGGCAGCCTCTGGAAGAGAGGCCGGTCCAGGGCACTATCCACGTCATAGTTGGAGGGTCGATCGTCGTGGGCTGCACTTCAGCAGTAGCTCGGACGTCAGTTCGCGATGCCGCCCTGGAAGAACAGAATCCTCCGAAGCGGCCAAGGATAGAAGAGCCAATTTTCTTCACAGAAGATGATGCGCGAGGGGTCCATTACCCCCACAATGATGCACTTGTGATAAAGCTGAGGATCAACGTCTTCGAGGTCAGGTGCGTACTCGTTGATTCGGGCAGCTCGGCAGATATCCTCTTCAAAGTTGCATTCGACCAGCTTCAGTTGCAGAAAAGTGACTTGAGGCCTGCGGACACTTCTTTGGTGGGCTTCAGCGGAGAAGAAGTCTGGCCCCTTGGGAAGATAACAGTACCTGTGGAAATCGGCACATGGCCCTGTGTAGTTAGACTCAGCCACGACTTCCTGGTGGTTGCGACTCCCTCCCCGTACAATGCCATAATAGGTTGGCCGATCACCCATATCCTGCGGGGAGTGGTCTCCACCTACCATCTGGCTATGAAGTTCCCTACAGACTACGGTGTGGGGGTAGTGCGGGGCGACCAGCTCGAGTCCCGCAAGTGCTATGTCGCCGCCCTGAAGGGAAAGACCAAGGTAGCCGACGACCTCGAACTAGAGCGGCCTACAGAGCAAGGCGAAGAACGAGTCGCGTCCATAGAAGAAATAGTCGCAGTCCCGACCTCAGCGGTAGACCCGGCTTGGACGCTTCAGATCGGTGCTTCC
>NW_010729118.1:799027-809405 GCF_000365185.1 Nelumbo nucifera | reverse complement strand
CGCAGGAAGATCGAGCCGGGGAAGGGTCACCATGACCCGAGGTGCCCACCTCGGGCTCATCAGAAAAGCTACTCTCGCTAGACATAAGGGAGAACAGGCTGAGAAAAGAAGTGCCTGACGTCCGCGCGTGAGTTGCACGAGACGTGGGTTTTTCCCCTGTAAAAGAACTGAATACCCAGCCGGTTCAGCCGTTAAACCGACTAACGTGGCAGTGTGAGTAACCGAGCCAAATTTGCCCGACGAACTATGAACTCCCCGCACTAGGGCCCCGTCCCCAGCACGGGGAGTGGGGGGCAATTGATGGAGGACGATTTAGCCCAACCCCATGAACCAAGAACACGTGCGCATGACCTGGCTTGGCGAACGGTCCAGCCTAACAGCATGATCTCGACCCAACGGGAAGGAAGCGCCAAGTCAAAGACTAACAACTCACTGAGGACTAACACCTCGGTGAGACCGACTCCCGCCTAGCTCGAAGAGCCCGGGCTCCCCCAAAGGAACCCCAAGCTTTCCCCCGCCTAAGAGGGAGCACCTCGGTGCTTCGAGGCCGGGACTGACCTACCCCGAAGCAGCCCGGTATGTGGTAGCTCGGCAAGTTGCATGAAGGAGGGCAGAAGGATCTCCTGCCCAACCACTGTACCCGACAACTCTGGTAACAGCAGCCATGTCCCCCGTTAGGCAGCGCCCTGCCTGCCACCTTTAGAGGGTGTCTTACACTTGACAGGCACGTACCCTGCGGTGACGGCCCCGCGCGTGCCACCTCAGCCCTGCCAGTAACGCCTGCGGCTGGTTAACAGTGGCGGTTATACCCGCCTTGTCAGAGGCCAAGGGGCCAGGGGCAACTGATTTTTGCTATAAGAAGCTGATTCTCAAGGAACAAGGTATCTTCGAACCACCTGCGCAATCTGCACTCTTAGCCTTCGTTTTCCCTTTGCTTCCCGCACTGAATTCTGACTTAATCATCGGAGTGTTCCCGCCGGGCAAACCCCCCGGGAGTTCTTCTTCTCCCTTCTCGTCTCAGGTACCTCTCAGGAGCCACATGAGTGCTAGTTAGGAGTGACCGGATCGCGCTACATCATTTGGCGCCGTCTGTGGGAAACTTTTCGAAAAGCCTTTCTCCAAACTTTCACATCTCTTTACTCTCCAGAAACCCAACACTCATGGCTTCCTATAGTAACGTCGGACGAAGCAGGAAAATGGATAACTTCAGGGAACAACCCTAGCTTCCTACTGTCTGCATCGGACAGTTCCTCGTCCCCCTCTCGGTGGACGGAATCCCCAGCTTGAATGTGCCTCTTGCAGTGGCACCCGTCGTCGCGCCACTTCCTGCTACAGTCGGAGTGACGTTCAGCAAACCTTCGGTCATGCCCCCAGCGGCCATCCCGAACCAACTGGAGGACTTGATGCAGTGCATGCGGGCCATGCAGGCCCAAATGCAACAGTTCCAACAATTTCAGCTCTATCAACAACACGTGTTGCACCAGGTCTCCCAGTATCAGTACCAGCAGTAGTTTCCCCAGTTACCTCAATCTTAGCTTCAGCAATCACAGCTTCCCCCTCGACACCCAGTCTCACAGCGAGCTAGGTCTCGCCGATAGGAGGAGCACCCATCTCGCCAAGGAGAGGCCCCCCAAAACCCTCCAAGGAGCCAGGCCTCCACCCGCGGCAGACAAGAAAGACCATCCGCCCCGACCTCGCCACGGGCAATCAGGTCGGGAGGACCTTAGCTCGCCAGGCCCACGTCGCCTCAGCCCTCAAGGCCTGGTACTCCGTTCCTAGAAAACCGATTCAAAATCCTGGCCGCAGGTTCCAAGCGGGAGCCCTCTGTTCGAAGCCATTACCAGCAGCCTGAGCTACTCCCGGCACATACCATTCCTGACAGTACAGAAATGAACAGCACGAATGCCGAGCCCGCCAGGAAGCAGAGACGCTGCCGCCGAGCTCGCCGGTTTGCCACCCACGACCTACCCGAGCTCGGAGGCAAAGAAGAGGTAAGCTCGGGCGAGGTCAAGGCACCCATCCTTTCAGTTCAATCCCCCTATCTCCCGAGCTTCTGGTAGTCCCAATGCCCAAAGATTTCAAGCTCCCCCCTCTTGATAAGTACGACGGGTCGTTCGACCCAAATGAAAAGGAAAACTATCCTAAAGACAAAAGTAATTCCCATTTAACTAATGTTTTTTTATGGAGGATGATTTGGCCCAACCCCATGGACCAAGAACACGTGCGCATGACCTGGCTTGGTGAACGGTCCAGCCTGGCAGCGTGATCTCGACCCGACGGGAAGGAAGCGCCAAGTCAAAGACTAACAACCCACCGAGGACTAACACCTCGGTGAGACCGACTCCCACCTAGCTCGGAGAGCCCGGGCTCCCCCAAAGGAACCCCAAGCTTTCCCCCGCCTGAGAGGGAGCACCTCGATGCTTCGAGGCAGGGACCAACCTACCCCGAAGCAGCCCAGTATGTGGTAGCTCGGCAAGCTGCATGAAGGAGGGCAGAAGGATCTCCTGCCCAACCACCGTACCCGACAACTCTGGTAACAACAGCCATGTCCCCCGTCAGGCAACGTCGTGCCTGCCACCTTTAGAGGGTGTCTTACACCTGACAGGCTTGTACCTTGCGGTGACGGCCCCACGCGTGCCACCTCAGCCCTGCTAGTAACGGCTGCGGCAAGTTGACAGTGGCGGTTATACCCGCCCTATCAGAGGCCAAGGGGCCAGGGGCAACCAATTTCTTTTATAAGAAGCTGATTCTCAAGGAACAAGGTATTTTCGATCCACCTGCGCAATCTGCACTCTTAGCCTTCGTTTTCCCTTTGCTTCCCACACAGAATACTGAATTAATCATCGGAGTGTTCTCACCGGGCAAACCCCCTGGGAGTTCTTCTTCTCCCTTCTCGTCTCGGGTACCTCTCAAGAGCCACGTGAGTGCCAGTTAGGAGTGACCGGATCACACTACATCATTTTTATTGTTCTTTAATGTTAAAAATAAGTAACTAACTAGAAAGAAAAAACTAGGATAGGGATTACCTAGTTAGGGAAAGACTAGGAAATCAAAAACTAACTAACTCGGTTTGGTTCGGTTCAGTTTTGGTTTTCACACATGAAAACCGAAACCGAACTGACTTATCAATTTATCCCTCTTCACAACCTGAAACCCAATCGGTGGTGATAAAGAAAAACCGACCAAATCCGGTTGGGTCGGGCTGCTTTGATTAGTTTGGTCAGTTTGACATTGTTTGTGAACAGCCCTATTTTGAATAAGGGTTTATTTTTAAACACTCCCAAACATGGCCTACGCTCGTTTTATTCATGGGATTGTGGGAATGAATAGAGGTCTGGAATCGGATCGAATGGAATCCACATTTAATCCAATTAATAACGGACCGAATTCGGATCCCAATGGAGTCGAATTCGAAATCCGTATTTGGACAATCGGATACCGTTGCAGCGCTAATCCGAATCCAAAGTTCCAAAGCGAAAGATTGGGAAGGGCCCACTCTGATCTGAACTAGAGGTCTAGGACTAGCCGAAAGAATAACAGATAATCCCTCCTAAAAATATCCGTTAGGTCCTCCATCCTCCCTGTCTCACTGTCTGAAATCTGAACTGCATTTCAGCTTCTAGCCTTCTGGTGAAGAAACCCTAACCATGCAAAATCACGAAAACAAGTAAGCCTTTATTGCTTTGGGCATGGCTTATACAGTAGCTCTGGTCCTTGTAGCAACGCCTACGCGTACACATAATTTAACCTACACGAAGGTACGTAGAGATATTACTTTGTCATCCTTGAATATCTCTTCTTCGTCTGCTACTTCTACTACTGCTGCTGCTGCTGCTTTAGAACCATCTAACACACAGAAATTTAGCTACAGTAGAGCTTCTCCATCTGTGAGATGGCCTCACCTGAAGCTCACGGAGAATGGAAAATCGAGTCAGACCCAATTGATCAACTGTCCTCCTCATTCAATCCAAATCTTCGAAGATGCCGATGGTGCGGATAAGACAGAAACTAATGATTACTTGAAAAAAGAGGAAGAAACCCAAATTGTAGAATCGTTTGATTCGAACGATGAATCTCTAGAAGTACTAGGCAGGCCTAGCAGGACTAGAGTGAAGAAAATGACCAAATTGGCATTGAAGAGGGCCAAAGATTGGAGAGAGAGAGTTCAGTTTCTAACTGATAGGATTCTTCAATTGCAACCGGATGAATTCGTGGCAGATGTTTTGGATGACCGGATTGTCCAGTTGACTCCCACGGATTTCTGTTTCGTCATGAAATGGGTCGGGCGGTCGAGTTGGCAGCGAGCGTTGGAGGTGTATGAATGGTTGAATCTTCGGCATTGGTATTCTCCAAATGCACGAATGCTTGCCACAATTTTGGCTGTGCTTGGCAAGGCCAATCAAGAAAGCTTGGCTGTAGAGCTTTTCAACCGGGCAGAGCCTGCGGTAGGGAACACTGTTCAAGTTTACAATGCAATGATGAGTGTATATGCTCGGAATGGTAAGTTTCCTAAGGTCCAAGAACTACTTGACTTAATGAGGAAACGAGGATGTGAGCCTGACCTTGTGAGCTTTAATACTCTAATCAATGCCAGGGCAAAATCGGGTTCTATGTTGGCTGGATCTGCAATTGAACTACTCAATGAGGTAAGGAGATCAGGTCTACGACCTGATATAATCACTTACAACACTCTCATAAGTGCTTGCTCCCGTGGGTCCAATTTGGAGGAGGCTATGAAGGTCTATGAAGATATGGAATCCCACAATTGCCAGGCAGATATTTGGACTTACAATGCCATGATATCAGTGTATGGTCGATGTGGGATGGCAAAAGATGCAGAGCGGCTTTTTAAAGAACTGGGGTCCAGAGGGTTTTCCCCAGATGCAGTTACATATAATTCTTTGGTATATGCATTTGCAAGAGAAGGGAGTGTTGAGAAGGTGAAAGAGATTTGTGAGGAGATGGTCAAAGCTGGGTTTGGAAGAGATGAAATGACATATAATACCGTCATACATATGTATGGAAAGCAGGGCCAGCATGATTTAGCATCGCAGATCTACAAAGACATGAAGTCATCAGGACGCAGCCCCGATGCAGTTACCTTTACCGTTCTGATTGATTCACTTGGGAAAGCCAATATGGTAACTGAGGCTGCAAAGGTGATGTCTGAGATGTTGGATGCAGGGGTAAAACCCACCTTGCGGACTTTTAGTGCTTTGATATGTGGCTATGCAAAGGCAGGGATGAGGGTTGAAGCTGAAGAGACATTTAACTGCATGCTGAGGTCTGGGATCAAACCAGACCATCTGGCATACTCTGTTATGTTGGATATCTTGTTGCGATTCAATGAGACAAAGACAGCAATGACATTATACAGGGAGATGATTTGTGATGGTCTGACACCTGATCAAGGTATTTACCAAGTCATGCTTCATGTTCTTGTGAAGGAGAATAAAGAAGAAGATGTAGAAAGAGTGATTAAGGATATGGAGCTATCTGGTATGAGCCCTGAAATTATTTCTTCTATTCTTGTCAGGGGGGAATGCTATTGCCATGCTGCTAATATGTTAAAATTGGCTGTTATTCAGGGGTCTGAGCC
This sequence comes from Nelumbo nucifera, assembly GCF_000365185.1. The sequence continues at coordinate 803,806 of NW_010729118.1, read as the reverse complement.
AGATCGTGATAACTTAATAGCTATTCTAAGTTCATATAAGTCATTAGGAAGGCACAAAGAAGCAGGTGCTTTGGTTGATTTTTTGCGGGAACATGCTCCAAGATCCGACCATTTGATAACAGAAGCACTAACCATCATACTTTGCAAGGATCACCAGTTTGAAGCTGCTATGGAAGAGTATGATAAACTAAGAACATTTGGCTTGTTTAATGGGAGTTCTGCCATGTATGACTCTCTGATAGAGTGCTGCAAAGAGACTGAGTCCTTTGCTAATGCCTCTCAATTATTTTCTGATATGAAATTCTTTGGTATAGAACCTTCTTGTAATATCTACCATAATATGGTTCTTGTATACTGCAAGCTGGATTTCCCTGAAACAGCTCATTATTTGGTAGATCTGGCAGAAGAGTCAGGAATCTTCTTTGCTGAGTTTGTTTTTGTTGATTTAATTGTGGCATATGGGAAGTTGAAGCTGTTGCAGAAGGCAGAGAGTTTGGTGGGGAAACTTAGACTGCAGGGATCTGTGGTTGACCGGAAAGTATGGAATGCTTTAATACATGCTTATGCTGCAAATGGTTGCTATGAGCAAGCAAGGGCTGTATTTGGTACAATGGTAAGAGATGGTCCTTCTCCTAATGTGGATTCCATTAATGGTCTTATGCAAGCTTTGATTGTTGATGGGAGATTAGATGAGCTCTATGTGGTCATTCAGGACTTGCAGGACATGGGTTTTAAAATTAGTAAAAGTTCTATCATTTTAATGCTAGATGCTTTTGTGAGAGCTAGAAACATATTTGAGGTGAAGAAAATTTATAATGGAATGAAGGCTGCTGGGTATTTTCCCACTATGCATCTGTACAGAAGTATGATAGAGTTGTTATCTCGAGGAAAAAGAGTCAGGGATGTTGAATCCATGGTCACAGAGATGGAGGAAGCGGGATTTAAGCCTGACCTTCTAGTTTACAACTCATTACTAAGATTGTACAGTGGAATTGGGGAATTTAGGAAGACAATTGAGGTGTATCAGCGTATTCAAAAGTCGTCAGGATTTAGGCCAGATGAAGATACTTACAACACTTTAATATTGATGTATTGTAGAGATCATAGACCTGAAGAAGGTCTATCTCTGTTGCAAGAAATGGAAAAGATAGGATTGGATCCTAAGTTGGACACCTACAAGAGCCTAATTTCAGCATGTGGTAAGCAGAAATTATGGGAACAGGCTGAGAGTCTTTTTGAAGGTTTGCGGTCAAGAGGATTGAAATTGGATCGCTCTGTGTATCATATAATGATGAAAATGTTTAGGAATTCTGGGAACCATATAAAAGCCAACAATGTTTTTGCTATGATGAAAGAGGCAGGGTTGGAACCTTCTATTGCCACAATGCACATGCTTATAGTTTCATATGGCAGTGCAGGAGAACCAAAGGAAGCTGAAAATGTGCTCAATAATTTAAAGGCCTCTGGCCTAAACCTTACTACACTACCATATAGTTCTGTTATTGATGCATATCTCAAGAATGGGGACTATAACTTGGGAATTGAAAAGCTCTTGGAGATGAAGAAAGATGGTCTGGAGCCAGACCACAGGATATGGACTTGCTTTACCAGGGCTGCAAGTTTGTGCCAGCAAACTAGTGAAGCCATTTTCCTGCTAAATTCACTCCGAGATTCTGGATTTGATCTTCCAATCAGGTATACATTACTTGTTGATTTTATGCCTATGTACAAGAGGAACCATGACAATCCAAAAATTATCACCTATTTCCCTTTTTCTCTTCTTTGAATTTATTTTTAATCAAGTACATACTTCTGCAGGATTCTGACTGAAAAGTCTGAGTCACTTGTTAATGAGGTTGATCATTTACTTGAGCAATTAGAACCTTTGGAGGATAATGCAGCCTTTAACTTTGTCAATGCGTTGGAGGACCTATTGTGGGCATTTGAATGCCGGGCCACTGCTTCATGGGTTTTCCAACTAGCAATTAGGAGACACATTTATTGCCATGATGTGTTCAGGTAGCCACTGAATTGAGTTCCTTATATTTCCACTTATATATATATATATATATATATATATTCATAAATTGTTATTGTGGGAGTTCCAAGGATTGGATAACTAACTATAACATTGGAATGGAACTTTTGGGGAAATGAACAGATCCTTTCCAATGAGTCATAACTTTTGTTAGTCAACTGAACCTGATTAGTGGTAGGAAAGTTCAGGCATGAGAATTGAGACACCATATGCATGGACATGCTAAGGAGACTTGATGCAGGCTGAACTGTAAGAAAATGGATTAAGAAACCCTGCATCTTTTGGGCTTGATCTCAGAATGGGCTAGCATCTGGGTCTTTACTAGTCCATGTGGATCCAGCCATGCCATTGAGTTTACCCATCTCTCCTGCCACCAAGAGAAGTCCATGGATTACCTAATAGGGTCATTCTATTTATATGGTATTTTCCTACCACTAGTGTAGATTCAGTTTCTCATTTTAATTGAATTCTATATCTTGAAGATATTTATATGGTCATATGTGATTTAGTTATTATTTTTTTTGTTTGTGTTTTTATTAGATCTTTATATTAAGATTTTATTTAGCTTGGAGTTCTGTACTTTATATCCACCATGAGTAGTTTTAATTGGCTTTCCTAATACTTTTTTTTTATATCACTAACCATGAATTAAATTAAAGGAGAAAAAAATGTACAATTACAACAATCTATAAACAGTCAATGAGAGATAAAACCTCTTATCTCTCCCCTATTTCTTCCCTCTTTTTCTTACAATTGCACCCAAAAGAGTTGATCTGTCCCCACCCCTTGTTTAGCTAGTGTACTGGCCATGTTATCAGCAGTCCTTTTAATCAATTGCAATCTCACTTCCATATTTTTTAGTCAATCATCTGATTTCTTTATCTTAGTCCTGCAATTCTACATCTTTGCCTTCCTGTTTTGTAACCATCGCATCACCAATTTAGAATCTCCTTATGTGATCATATTTTTTATGCTCAGACTCCTTGCCCTTAATAGTTCTTCCATCATCACCAAGACTTCAGCCCTTAAAGAGTCACCAACACCAATCAGGCCTGAGTGTAAAACAATTATATGGCCCTCTTCATCTCTAAAGTCTCCTACTCCTGACATCCTCGGGCTCCCTATGCTGCTACCATCAAAATTCAGCTTAATGAAGATTCTTTCCGGTGGCGACCAACAAGAGTGAATTTATATTTATGGATGTTCCTTTTACTTCCTTCCAAATTCTAATGATGTCATCCATTGACAATGGTGAGAAATTCTCCATTCAACCAATGAGCCACCCTAATATATTTTTCATTCTAATAGTTACATTTTACTTTTGGGAAATGGGAGGCAATAAGGGACTACTGCTTGGTGCCATGGTAAAATGTGGAACTGACAAGTGTGAAAATGAGGGTCTGAGTCTTGAGAGCAGCCATTTCAGCCAAAATGCTGGAGATTAGGTCTGTACTCAGTCTACCACTCCCAAGACTTCAGATAGCTGGAACCAACATTAGGTAATAGATAAGGAGAAGGGCATTAAAATAATTCCATGCCCTCTTTGCAAGGTGTTATAATTCGGCCTGCCTTTGAGTTCTATTAGTCTGATAACAGTCAAGAAGAAAGAGGAAGAAAGAGGGAAGAAAGAGAGAGAGAAAGGAGGAGAAAAAAAGAGAGAAGAAAAGTCTGGTTCGAATTAGGGAAAAGTCACTCTTCCATTCGGTTAGACATGTTTTTTATATTATTAATATAATGGAAAAGACACATGTGCCCTTATTTAAGTGAGGGACACTAGTTCTAATATAACATTACAGATCAACAACCTCAACATAAGTATAAAGACAAAAATACCCCTATACTAACACTCCCCCTCAAGCTGGTGAGTATATATTATATAATTCCAGCTTGTTACATATGTAGTCCACTCTTCCCCGACTCAACCCTTTTGCAAATAAGTCTGCCCACTGGTTTCCTGTATTAACGTATGCAGTGTCTATCACTCCATTCAACACCTTCTCTCTCACAAAGTGACAGTCAACCTCTATGTGCTTGGTTCTTTCATGAAACACCAGATTAGAAGAAATATGAACTGCAGCCTGATTGTCACAATTGAGCTTCATTGGAGTATTAATGTTGTATCCTATCTCCTGTAGAAGGTTCCTCAGCCACACTAATTCACAAGCAGTATGTGCCATAGCTCTATATTCTGCCTCTGCACTGCTTCTTGCCATGACTTCTGCTTCTTACTTTTCCATGTCACCAGGTTACCCCCCAGAAAAGTGCAATAACCTATGGTAGACCGCCTATCAGACATAGAACTAGCCCAGTCAACATCAGTATACCCTTCTATTTCAAGTGTTCCACCACTTTTGTATATCAAACCACGACCAGGGGCCCCTTTTAAATACCTTACAATTCTTAGAACCGCATTCCAATGAGGAACCAGAGGTTTCTGCATGAACTGACTTACCACACTAACCACAAATGAAATATCTGGCCGAGTAATGGTTAGGTAGTTTAGTTTACCTACAAGTCGTCGGTATCTGCCAGGGTCTTCAAACACTAAACCCATATCACTGCTCAACTTAGTATTTGTTTCCATAGGTGTTTCACCTGGTTAGCACCTAACAAACCTATTTCCTCTAGCAAATCAAGCACATATTTCCTCTGACACAAATTAATACCGTGCTTAGACCTTGCTACTTCTATCCCCAATAAATATTTCAATTTACCAAGGTCCTTTGTTTGAAAATGTTCCT
>NW_010729118.1:772305-783643 GCF_000365185.1 Nelumbo nucifera | reverse complement strand
CAACTTCCAGACCTTCAGTCCACCAAAAAACTGCTGTTGCAACACATAAACAAGGTCCTTATGACCTACGGTTTCACAGGGATCAAACGACCCCACAAAAAAAGGAAAAGAAAGAGGTGCAGCTCACCTCACATCCAATCGGCAGACCTAGAACAGGTCCAGCACAGGCACACGACCAGAAAGGAGAAGAGAGTAAACAAAAGGTACTTCAGTCGAATATCAGGACAGCCGAACAGCAGATGAGAACAAAGTAAAAGAAGGTTACTTCAGTCGAACATCAGGGCAGCCAAACAGCAGATGAACAGCAGATGATAATTTCTGAAAGTTTGTCACCCTCGAAACAAAGTCTTTTACATGCTGGAAGAGGAAAAGACAGACTGCTTGACTTCACCCTTCAGACCTGGACGTCCTGCTCTGATACCATGTTGTACAGGAAGAAGAGAGAAAGGGAGAGAGGAGAGGAGAGACAAGAGGACTAAGAGTCCAAAGAGATACTGCAGGCGGCGCAGTATGTTATATTTATACTAGGGCGACAACAACTAAACATAAAGAAAAGGAAAAGTACAATAGTACCCCTGCGGTACTATACATATATAAAATAACATTTGTTAACACAAACCATGAATACTCACAATGACTTTGTGCCACAGCCTGTCTCTCTCAAACAGGAATCTCCACAACCATTTTCCTAACAGAGCTGAATTCCTAAGTGAAATATTTCCTATTCCCAAACCCCTTTATCCTTGGGCTTTCTAACTTGATCCCAATTAATTAGGTGAGTCTTCCTCTCCTCACCTGGGTCCCAAATGTAATCTCTCATGTGTTTTTCTTATCTCCTTTCTACTCTACAGGGTATTCTAAAGGTTGAGAGGAAGTAAATAGGGAGGTTTGCCAACGTGTCTCTAATCAGTGTTATCCTTCCACCTAGAGAGATATAATTTCTTCTCCACAGAGATAGCTTCCTAGCAAATCTTTCAATGATTGGCTTCCAAAAATCTTTTGACCTAGGGTTCCCACCTAAAGGTAAGTAGCTAATTGGCCAACTTCTAATCTCACACCCCAAAATCTTGGCAAATCTATTAAGTTCCCCTTCCTCCAGATTGATCCCTACAATGCCTGTTTTGGTCCAATTTATCCTTAAACCTGTCACCCCCACAAAGTTATCCAATAGCAACTTTAGGTTAACCACTCCTTCCTTGTTACCTCCCTCACAAAAGAAAATTGTGTCATCTGCAAATTGAAGGTGGGTAACAACCACTTGATTTCTACCTATCCTCCACCCTCTAAACAAACATTGGAAATCGGCTTTAGCCACCATTCTGCTTAACACCTCAGCCACTAAAGTGAAAAGAAAAGGGGATAAGGGGTCTCCTTGCCTAATTCCTCTCTCAGCCGGAAAGAAATCCTTTGCTACTCCATTAATAAGAATTGAATAATGAACCAAACTTAAACATCCTCTAATCCAAGATCTCCATTTGGTTCCAAAACCCAACCTTTCTAAAATTTGAAGTAGCACTTCCCAATTACCATATCGTATGCTTTCTCTAGGTCCACCTTACACACCAATCCTTTTCCTATACCCTTTCTTTTTTCTGCAACACACTCATTGGCTACTAAAATTTGATCCACAATCTGCCTACCTTCCACAAAAGCACCTTGGAATGGTGAAATGATCGATGGTAGCACTTTTTTTATCCTTTCTAAAAGAACCTTTGCAATAGTTTTATATACACTCCCAACAAGACTAATTGGCCAATAATCTTTAGGGGTTTTGGCCTCCCTCCTCTTCAGGATTAAAGTGTTAAAAGTGGCATTCACCCCTTGAGGCACCTCTCCTTTGTGAAAGGATTCATCGAACACTTCTAGAATATCAGTTTTCAACCAGTCCCAGCATTCTTGATAAAAGGCCATTGAAAATCCACCTGGCTCAGGGGCTTTTGATCTTTCCATGGAGAAAATTGCATTCTTAATTTCTTCCAAAGTGAAGTTCCTCTCCAACACCTGAGATTGCTCTTCTGAGAGCCTATCCCCTTCCATTTCTGGTAGCCTTGTTGTCACCCCGCTTGAGCTTGTGAAGATTTCCTTGAAATGGTTAACAAAGATTCTTGTGATCTCCTGACTCTCTCTAACTTCCTGACCCCCTCCTCTACACTAAAAATTAAAATTTTCTTTCTCCTTTCATTTGCAATTGCATGGAAAAACTTAGTATTACCATCTCCTTCAACAATCCATTGACACCTTGACTTCTATCTCCAACATATTTCCTCCTTCCTTCAAATCTTTTCCAATTCTTGCTTGATTTTCCATTGATCCTCTCTCTCTCTTCTTTTGATAACCTTCTTATTGCCTCTTTCTTGTCTAGCTCCTCAATCTTCCTCACTATATTATCTTTTATTTCCTCTACCCTCCCAAAATGCTCTTTGTTCCACTCTTTTATTTTCCTTTTTATCCTCTTTAATTTCCATGCAAAGCCTAACATTTTCATACTCCCCAAAGGTCTGAGTTCCTGCCACCAATCCTACAATCTGGTTTTAAACGAGTGATCCTCAAACCACATGTTTTCGAATCTGAATGGAATCGGTCCTCCCCCCGGAATTTCCTTTTCAATGGAGATGGGGCAATGATCTGAGGTAACCCTAGGTAGCCCTTTTACTACTATTGAGCCCCATAATTCTTCCTAGTTGGGAGTAATGAGAAATCTATCTAGTTTGGAGCAGGTTGGGGGGATTGAAACTTGACCATGTATAGTCCACCCTTACTATTGGAGGTTCACTCAATTCAAGGGAATCGATCAAATTATTAAACTTCCTCATGCTGGTAGTGATTCCTTGGTTCGGCTTGTTTGTTTCTCCCGAAAATCTGATAACATTGAAGTCACCTCCCACACACCATGGTCCCTCCCAAATTCCTCTAATAGCACATAACTCCTCCCAAAAAGCCTCCCTGTCTCTATAGGAGTTAGGACCATATACATTTGTTACCACCCATTCACACCCATCTGAGGATCTTCTAATTTTTAAGGAGACTGAGTATCTACCAATCAATTCCTTCACACATTCCATTTCCTCATTTCTCCAAATGGTCAAAATCCCTCCTAAGGCTCCCCATGATGGGGCATATGACCAGATTAGATCCCTGGCTCCCCAAATGCTTCTTATCCACCTTCTATTCAGCTCTGATAGTTTGGTTTCTTGAATCAAAACCAGATCTGGTCTTTCTTTTCTGAGAGTATTCCTGATTATCCTCCTCTTTTTGGCACTTCCAAGGCCGCCTCTTACATTCCAACTGACTATCTTTATTTCAACCTACTTAAGACCCCTTATCAATGGCTGCCTATTGTTCCCCTCTTTTTCTTTTCAGGCTCCTCTCTTCCTTCTTCTCATAATTAATTCCGCACTTAAGCTTCTCTAGCTTACTTTGCTTTCCTTTCTTCCCTAAATATACCTTACTTCCTTCACTCTTCCTTCCCACTCTTCTGTTTCCTTCTGACTCTTCTTTATCCTCCTGATTCAGCCGCCTAGCATCCACCTGGCTTAAGGTTCAGGATACTAACTTTGGTTGGGTGGTGGGGTGGTTCACTCTATATTAATTCGTTGAGAACATTCTGTCTCAAATTTGATCTGAGTTCAAGAACTTAAAGGGTTTCCTGACCATCATGGCAGATTTAGGAATCCCTGTAGAAGGTGTAGCAACCGTTAAGGTTTTCATAGCATCTAACTTTGTTGTGGTCTTGGAGGTGGGAGTAAATAAAAGGGAAGATTTCCTCCATCAGTCCCTTGTTGCAAGGTTTTCAATCGTCACCTTGAGCTTGGAGAATTGGAACGATGGGCTGAACAAATATGGAGAATCCAGTCAAGGCTGATCCCTCCAAAAGTACAAGCTTTCTTTTGGGAAGTGTTCCTAGGGAAGGTAAACACTTGTGATGTGCTACAGAAAAGGAGGCCAAACAATTGCCCCTCTCCTCATATGTGTGTCCTTTGTATGGATTGTGGTGAAACCCTAACCCACTTATCCTGCTCTTTTGTTTCTGGTATTTGGAATGTTGTTTGTTCTCTCTTTGGATGCAGATGGGTTCCCCCACACCACAGGATGTGGTAAGTCTTTTCAGTCCCTCCTTCCTGAGACAACAGAAGAAAAGAGGAAAGTGCTTATGGAAGGCAGCAAGAGCAGCTACAGTATGGACTGTATGGGAGGAAAGAAACCTAAGAATTTTTTTCTGGAAAAAGCAAATCAAAGGAGGAAGTTATTGAAGCCATAAAAATCAGAACTGTACATTAGGTGAAGACCATGGAGTTATTCAAAAATTACTCCACGAATGAGATTCTAAGAAGGTGGGCTGAAGTAGCACAAACAGATGCACCCAAAGTAATTGTGAGTGTGGAATGGAAGCCACTGGCACTTAACAAACTAAACTAAACTTTGATGGGAGTTCTTTTGGCAACCCAGGAAGGGCAGGCATAGGGGGTGTGTTTAGAAATCATCTGGGTGTGSTGGTGGCACTCTTCTTAGGACCAATAGGTATTGGTGACTCAATACAGGCTGAATCTCTAGCCCTACTTCAAGGTCTAAAGATGGCTGAGCAGATGGGTACAACAGACTTAGAAATAGAAGGATACTCACTACTGGTCATTTCTTGGGCTAAAAGCATCACATCAGTACCTTGGAAGCTCAAATTTATCTTCAGAGAAATTGACATACTTACAAGGAGGATCAGCTCTCAGTTTGGTTGGGTCAAACGGAATGCAAATAGGATGGCGGATACCCTAGCAAAACAAGGGGCAAATAGATCTTCTTTGTACTGGGCAGAATTGTAGTTGATTGCAAGTGGTTGTAGAGTAGATTAATGCTTCTCTGCAACCTTTAACTTTTGTGGCTGCTTTCTCTGTTTTAACTAAAAAAATTATCTTGCTGATAAAAAACAAGGCTTAGGGTCAGAAAACTCGAAGAAACAATTTCCTTCTCATCTTATCAACAGAGTTGGAGGCTTTGGGCACTCTTTATGTGCTCTCTTTTAGGATGGTTTTAGTTTTGGGGGAGTTGGGTGGAAATTGAATGTTTCCTTACTTCTCTCAGGTGACGCATTGGTGGGAGCCTCATGCAGTGGGATGCCCTATAAATTTTGATTATTACCAAAAACATTGTTTGATAACTGCAGGAAATACATTTTTATTTTTCGTGAAATAGTTTTAAGCCAATGCCATTTTCTTTTATGAATAGGATTTTGCTAGGTTTTACTACAACTGGTCTACATGTCATATAATAATCCATTAAAGTTACTGCAAGATTCTCTAAATTACCCAATTCTCAAATATGATTTTGGTGTTGGTTTTTCTTCCATGTTTGTTATTCTTTTTTATGAATGTAAATGATAGCATTTCTTCCATCTTATGTTATGACCCACATGTTCAAAAAATTAAGATTACATTTTTTTCTTCATACCATTTTTCAATTCATACCTTAAGGTACAACACAAAAGAAAATTACAAATTTTCATTTTGACAGGATGCATCTTTACAAGGTTCGCCCGAGTCTCCAAAATCAGTAGTTCTGATAACAGGGACAGCAGAATACAACATGGTTTCCCTTAATAAGACACTAAAAGCATACCTTTGGGAGATGGGATCACCCTTCTTGCCTTGTAAAACACGCACTGGGCTCCTCATAGCAAAAGCTCATTCCCTCAGGATGTGGTTAAAGGACTCTCCATTTTGTTTGGACCTTGAGTTGAAGAATGCTCCATCTCTGCCTGAATCAAATTCAATGCAGCTTTATGAAGGGTATTTCATGAGAAGTGGCCTTGTTCCTGTCTTCAAGGAGATACATGATCAACTAGGACAAGTTACGCCAAAAAAATTTGCAAGATTGGCTTTACTACCAGATGACAAAAGAGATAAAGCCATTAGAGCTGACATAGAGGGGAGGAAGCAGAAACTGGAAAAGATGAAGAAAAAGGGTAGGCTTGTTAGACCAGGGAATAAGTTTAAAAAGAGGAAATTTATCAGAAGAGCAATACTATCTGACCATAGTAATGTTAGGTTAAGAGGACAGGCTTTTGGTCTGATTGCAAAATGAAAAGAAACTAACGTACCTTAATAATTTATAAGAAGCTACTCTCTTGTTCATGCTTCAAAGAGGAGTTAGTAAGTGGCACTTGGAGTTTGAGTTCCCCAAATTGTGGAGTTGCATTGGAGGAATCCAGTGGTACCAGTTGTCATGAAATTTACAAATTTTTTCAACTGCAACAGGAGAGCTGGAGAACTGCAATTATCCAGGTTTTGTGCACAGTCTTCCATGATTTATTATTCCTGCTGTCATGTTATTGTTGGGAACAGCCTGCTCTGAATCACTTATTATCAATTATTTAATATCTTTTCTTGGCCTGCTAAGTCTCTTTTAATCCTTCTTTCCAATTTCAAGCAAGTCAATAATTTCCAATTAGATATCCTTTTTTTGATTGCTTTATATTAACATTTTATGCAGTGCATTGTTTAAAGCTCAACCATGTTGAGCTAGTTGGATCTTGGGATGTAATTGTTCATTGGGCTCATCAGTTTCTCAGATACTTGAAGTTTTTTATTCTCAAGGGGAATTAGTAGAAGCACCTCAGATATGATAAAAGATTAACAGGTATGATATCAGTTTGTTAGCTTCTAAAAGTTAGCTTGAGAAAGTGGGATATTATTTTCATATTTGTAGAATATGAAAACTTGCATTTATCCATAGAATATGAAAACAGCATTGCATGCAAGGAAATAGTAATGGGGCTTTAATGGTCTTATATGCCTAAAGGGCCATTACCCAATGCTGGTCCTGGGCCTCCTGGCCATCAGGGGTCTTATGCCTCTAGGTCAAAAAGTTGTCATATTGCATCTTAGTAATTTTGCCTGTTGTCCTTGGTCAGCTAGCCCAAAAGATAAAACACGTCTCTTATAAAACAACTAATTATTTGATGCATGCACTAGCCCTAGTAGTTTTGCCTATAAGAGGGTTCAGACCTGTTTAGTAAGAAAAGTAAACCAGAAATGAAGAGAAGAGAAGAGGAGAAGAGGAAGAGAGAATAGAAGAGAATGAGGGGTTCGGCTAGCTTGGTCTGCCACCCCAAGTGTTATTTAAAATAGGTCTTCAACATTAAGAGGTACAATGACAGGAATGCCCCTGTCACAAGAAACAATAGAAAAAAAAGGTCTAACAGTACTATATACAAGAAAGAACATGTGAGCAGGTGGGACCACAAGCTGGTCAACCATTTTCTCTACAATATTTCCATGCCAAAGCACACTTGAGTGCCTTTATTTTGTCAGTGGGGGGGGGGGGGAAGATCATGACTACCTATCCAAGGAGCTATGGTCATGAGATTTGGAATTTGAAGAATTATAGGCAAAACAAAGACAACATATGTAGTTCTGATGAAATTCATTGTTTACAATTATTTTAGTCATCTTAGTTGGTTCCAAGTATTTAGAATATTATTTTCTTATTTATTTCTTCATTGTTAACTGAGTGCATAAGTAATGTGGCACTAGTTGGAGAATTTGAACAAGTTTTGAGTTTTAATGCAATCAATGGAAAAGAACAAACTACTTGTTTAGACATAAATACGAGGTTTTTCCATTTGGGATCTGGAGTTTATGTTGGCTTGTTTAATATGAGGTTTGTCCATATGAGTGCATAAGTAATGTGGCACTAGTTGGAGAATTTGAATAAGTTTTGAGTTTTAATGCAATCAATGGAAAAGAACAAAATACTTGTTTGAGACATAAATATGAGGTTTTTCCATTTGGGCTCTGGAGTTTATGTTGGCTTTATCAACAAAATATATATACAACCTCTAAGATAGGGTTTATTAGATCTGAAATTTCAAGATTAAACAAGGTAGAATTGGGGAAATAGGGTTAGATGTTGAATTTAGGAAAATGGCTTAATGCCTTGAATAGACTGTAAGTTCAACTTAACTCAACTAGGCCATATTGTATTTGTTGTTTTAGTTATTTGAGAAATTCAAAAACCAAAAGTGTTAAATCCTTTAAGCTTATTTTGTCTTTATAGTTTTTGTGTTGTCTTGTTTTGCCTTTCTTTGCCTTCTTGGTTTGCTTACCTCTAGTGGTTTGATTTCTAAGACCACTTTGACTTGAATTCCCTCCAAAACTACTTCAATGTCTTCTAAAGATGTCTTAAGCTCCAAGTCCCACATGGAATAGTCAAATAGTCATGAGTGTGCCAACTAGATGAGGCTTGCCTATAGAGCTTGGAGCTTTAGGATAAAAGTGAGACTAGGTAGGCTGGGGGAAGGGTTTGTGAGTGATTTTCTCATATGTGTTCATATGCATGCTGAGACAAGCTAATGTGCTGTGTGGCATGACGAGCAACTGCTTATCTTTGTTAGAAGTTATATTCCTTTTTATACATAAGCAATGACGGTTCTCAGTTTCTTTCTCTTTTTATTTCTTTATTACTTAAGTGGGTTATATTGTAATCTCATCCTTTGTTATAAACTTAATAAAAGAGGGTGGCAGTTGAGATCAGTTTGGTTCGACCTCTTTTGCTCTTCAGTGCTAGTTCTCTTCTCTTTCTCTTGTTCTTACTTATTCTTGGGATGGTTCTAGTTAGTTATTTTTCTTAATCATTTAAGAACTTATTAGGTCTAATCGCATAGTATTAGAGCATCAGTGATCGACCTCGTCTGTTATTGATGCCATACGGTTCTGTTTCTATAGAGAACTCTCTCTATCCATTGAAGGAAGGAAAGAGGACTGAAAAGAACTGATTGCCCTCTAGGAAAGGAGGCTTCTGTGCATCAGGTTACAGTGGTTGGTGAGTTGGTGGCGGTTTTCTAGATTCCCTCTAATTGGCAACTCAAAGAGGGACAGTTTGCAGATGGTACAGGTTTGTTGTTCTCTTCTACAAGTCTTCTGGTGAATGATGTGTGTGAATAGTGTGGTGACTAGTGAGATAAGATAATCATGTCCGTTTCATGTTCTTAAGGTTGGCTAGTTTTTTGGAGAAGTCTTTAGTGTTTTTCTTGAGGTGCGGGTAGTGTTTTTAGTGTTTCTGGACCATAAAAACCGTTGTTTGGTGTTTCTTTTTATTAGTGTGATTGGGTTTCTTGGTGGAAATTACTGAAGTAACATTAGAATTCTCTTTGGTGCATAGTTTTCAAGGTGATGAGGTGAGGCTAGGCAATAAGGGGCACCTTGTAGCCTAATCGCCTAAGTAACAGGATTTTTTTGAATAAAAATCATGAATCCTAGTTCTTAGGGTAATTCTCTAAGTTCCATAGCAAACAGAAACCATCTTTCACTATTAATTGTCTATAATCTTCATACAAAAAAAAAACTTCATTTTAAAAATAGAAAATCAACATATTCATGAAAAGAATGGAGGAAAAGAAATTTCAAAAAAAGAGGGGCTAGTTCTTCCATGCTTATTAGCTCAGGTTTAAAAGTCTTTGAGGGTTCAAGAGAGTATACATCTTGGTTGAACCCTAACAAACAAGAAAAACAATAAAAAGAAACTAGTATTTGAACTCAAATTGAATAATTTAGTTTAGTTATGTCTCTTTTATTATTATAATCTAAAATCAAGAATATAAAAGTATCCAACAGCTCTGTGTGAAAAATATCTTGGCAATTAAGTTAGGAAACCCTCCATTTGTGCCTTATCGCCTAGGAGTGACTCTACATGTTAAGCTACCTTGGTGTAACTTGATTGTCATAGATTATCCTAGAGGTAGTCTCTATTTTATATGATAGTAGTGTAAGCTGAAATGTTGTAGTCAAAGTAGTAGAAGAGAGGAGGAGACCAAGAGGTGCTGAGAATGTCGAACTGCATAACCTAGTCGACAGTACTAACATTTATATTAGATTACAGTACAATGTTACAGGAAATGTCTGGAATGCCCCTGATTAGTGATGGGACACCCAGACTACTTAAAACACAAAATAAACTTAGGCCCATTAACACAGGCCCAGTACATAGCAACTTAAACACAAATACAGGCTAATAAGAACACTTATTAGCCGAACAATCAATACATAAATGAAAGGAGGGAAAAATCCATTGTATGAACGCCAAGAAAGCAGCGGAATAGGTGGGCAAATTTCAAAAGTATTTCTCCCTTCAATCAACTGGGAATCGCATTCCCTTATTTTAGAATCAAATATTCAAGGATCTACTCGAACCAAACTAGACCAGATCTGAACCAAAGATCAAGGGAAGGGTTATACTTGATACGAAGAATCAAAATCTCCCAACGTCGGTGTTCACGCCCAAAGAAAGATCTAAGATCTGCTCCCGCTGAAGATGACACAGTGATGGTGGGGCAGAACCAACAGTGTACGTCCCACGTACTGAACTCTTTGCAAGAATTCGTTGGAGGCTTAGAGCACCGAACCAAATCAGTCTTTCAGCAAAGACTGATCTCAAGAACTAGTTTCTTGAGCTTCCCTTCAGAGGAGTTCGAACCAAGCAGTAAGGTGGTGGCGACTGGAGGAGTTCCAAAGGCTGAAAGTGGCGTGGAAGCAGATTTTAGCTTAGGAAGATGAGATCCTATCTCAGATTGTAGAAGTTGTTACTGCAAAACCCTAGGTCGAATTCTTGTAATTCTAGATTAGGGTTTCCTCCTTTC
Organism: Nelumbo nucifera; assembly: GCF_000365185.1. The sequence goes on along the minus strand of NW_010729118.1, from coordinate 773,019 downwards.
TTAGTGATTAAGAAATCTCCTAATCCTATTAGGAGTTATCCCAATCCAAATCTGTATTGGGATAGGGGATAATCTTAATCCTATCTACAGATTAGGTCAGCCCACTCCTGATCTTATCAGGAGGTTACCAGATTCAAATCACATTTGAATTTGGTCTCCAAGAGTGGATAGGGTTAAAACCCTAATCCTTTAGCTAACCCTAACCCCAGATACGCCCCTTAAGTGGGTGATCATATCAGCCCAGGTTGAAATGGGCTTTAGGCCCAATAAGTGATCATTGCTCAATAAGTTTCCAAACTACTGCTCAGTTGGGCTTCTTTGTATGGCGTGGGACCCAAGCATTGATCTACACATCAGCCACATGGGTTCAGCCCAGCCTTTGTTACAAGGCCTAGCCGAATTTACTGGAAACCCCAGTGAACCCCTTGAGTCCATCACATGAACTCTATGGGCCCAACACTTACACTAAGTGGTCCCTGGGCCAAGCCATCTTATAAAAACCCAGGGACTGTGGGCAGATGCAAGATTAGCCCATCAAGTGCAACCCTAAATGGCCTTACACTTAACCTCTTAGCCCATAATGATCAAACACTGCCCGACAAGAGAGGACCTCTCCCTCGRTTGCAAGGAACAGTGTTGCATTCTCTGCTCACATGGATCCCGGGAATTAAAACCATTTGCAAACATTTTGAAACCGTATAAGTATATATATAT
>NW_010729118.1:701285-762992 GCF_000365185.1 Nelumbo nucifera | reverse complement strand
TGTCGAACTGCATAACCCAGTTGACAGTACTAACATTTATATTAGATTACAGTACAATGTTACAGGAAATGTCTGGAATGCCCCTGATTAGTGATGGGACACCCAGACTACYTAAAAYACMAAATAAACTTAGGCCCATTAACACAGGCCCAGTACATAACAACTTAAACACAAATACAGGCTAATAAGAACACTTATCAGCCGAACAATCAATACATAAAACCCTTCAACCTAACAAGTAGGTTGTTGTTGTATCATTTGGTTGGGACTCAGGCCCTGGTCGATCCCCAAAAGGTTGTGCTCTGTGGAGAAATATAGCTTCTATTCTTCTTGATTTCTTGAAGGGCATCAGGTGTCAGGTAAAGATAATCGCTTCAAATTCTGCCATGATCGGTGGTGTGGAACCTGGCTCTACAGGAAAGGTTTCCTTCTCTTTTTGATATTGCACACAATAAGGACGCTGTGGTTGAAGACTGCTTTGATTCTGTGAATGGGGAGGTTGTTTGGGGTCCCACTTTTCGAAGGAACCTCAATGATTGGGAAATCGGCCCACTGACTGAACTGTTAAGTCTTGTTCAAAGCTTTTTGCCTAATCCTCGAACTGATGATGGAAGAATCTGGTCTTGGAGCTCTTCAGACAAGTTTTCCTCTTAGTCCTTCTGCAGCAACTTGGTGTCTTGTGAGGACAGTGATTTCCCTTGGGCTTTGATCTGGAATTCCCATGCCCCATCCAAGGTTGCCTCCCTGGTTTGGACTGTGGTGCTTGGTAAATGCCTTACCACTGATTGGCTGCTCAGAAGGGGGATGCATCTTCCTAATATCTTGGGCCCCTTGTGCAATGAGACTTCTGAATCCTCCATTCACCTTTTTATCCATTGCAGTTTTTCTTCCCAACTGTGGGAAATGGCTTTGTCATGCTTTGGTGTTCAGTCCTGCCTATCTGAATCAGTCCTCCAACTTCTGCAAGGGTGGTTCTAACCCTCAAGGGTTTGAGTGCTAGGGGCAAACTGCTTTAGAGGAGTTTTCCATCTGCCATCCTGTGCCATGTGGGCTCTCTGGAAGGAAAGCAACAGCCAAATCTTTGATAACAATTGTTCTGATGTAGCTTCAGTTAAAAACAAGGTTATAGGCTTTTTATGTTCCTGGGTAAGTGTACAAAGGGCTTTCAAGGGTGTCCAGCTTTTTTCATTTTTGCATTGAATCTTTTTGTAAATTCCCAATGTACAGGCTCTCATCGTACATGGGCTGTTGTTATTGGTTTTTACTCATATCTCATTACAATACAATACTTTACCTGTTCCGAAAAAAAGAGACATGCCTTTGCCAGGTTATTTGTTTCTTCATTTGATTGATAGCAACATGTTTGTGTTTTATTGGTGGTTGCAAAAATTGTGATTGTGAACTCATGAAAGCCAAATCACCCAGGCATGCAAGGCATGCACTTACTGGGTAATTTGATTTATGCATGACTGGTTTTTTTATAGGCCACAAGTGTGTTTTGGATATGTGAATTTAACGTTCCACATGTTAGGCTACCTTTGTATTTCTTGATATTCTTAGTAAGGTAGTTCATGCATCACTTGGGGTAGCACCAAAAAGCATGCAATCACTAGGTAATTTCGTCTTTCATCTGATTCACTGAATGTCTATCAGTCTATGTTTTATTTGAGGGTTCAAAAAAAGTGTTGTGACCATGTGGACTACAAATCAAATCATCTAGGTATTCACTCACAAGGTGATTTGGTTTAAAATTTGATCATTAGCATGTTTGTGACTTATTGAAGAGTCACAAGAAAGTGTTGTAACCATGCTTTTTGATAGTCTTAGTAAGGTAGTGGATTCTAGAGGTAGTCCCCATTTTATTATATGATAGCGAGTAGTTCATGTATCACTTCAGGTAACACTAAAAAGCATGCAAACACTAGGTAACTTTATCTTTCATTTGATTTACAGGATGTCTATGTTTTATTTGAGGGTTGCAAAAAAGTGTTGTGACCATGTGGACTAATCAAAATCAAATCATATAGGCATTCACTCACAAGGTGATTTGGTTTAAAATTTGATTATTAGCTGTTTGTGACTTTATTGAAGGGTCACAAGAAAGTGTTGTAACCATGTAAACTCATCGAAATCAAATCACACAAGCATGCACTCACTGGGTTATTTGGTTGATAGCATGTTAATGTTTTATTGGAAGACCACAAGAAAGTATTGTGACCATGTGAACACATCACAGCATATGTTAGGGTACCTTGGCATATCATGATTGTCATAGTAAGGTAGTTGACCTTAGAGACATTCTCTATGTTTTCATATGTTAGTGGGTTGTTTTTATATGATTTGAGGTGGGAAAAAGGCATGCACTCATTGAGTGATATGATTTTTCATTTGATTGCTAGCATGTTTATGTTTAATTGTAGTCTTACAAGAAAGTATTGTGAACATGTAAACTGATTGAAACCAAATCACCCAAGCATACACTCATTTAGTGATTTAGTTTTTCTTTTGATTGATAACATGCTTGTTCATTGGAGGGTCAAATGAAAGTGTCCTGGTCGTGTGAATAATAAGGTAGTAGACCATGGAGGCAATTTTTATTTTTTCATATGTTAGTGGGTCAGTGTGTCATTTGGGGTAACAACAGCAAGGATGCACTCACCGGACATGGAAGAGGAGGGTGAATTTCGAGTTTTCTGAGGCTGTGCTGTTGCGGCTATGTAGTTATAATGGTAGTGCCAACAGGCAGTGATTTAGTTTGATAAGATCTTTTACATATTCATTCACATGGCTTAAGAAAGTAAAAGAGTCAAGAGAGGGCCTTGATTTCTCTTCAAAACCTATGGTTCAGTTTCAAGAAACATGATTAGAGTGGGCAAGGTCTTTAAGGGAAGAATCAATTTTTTCTTTAGATTCCCATACTAAGGAATTTTAAATTATTTGAATATTTTAGTTTCAGTCTTGGAAGGTTTACTCCTATTTTTGATACACCTACTTGTCCTTTCTACAGACTAAAACAGGCTCTGAAAGTCTCCCTTAACATGGAGAAACCAAGAGAAGAAAAGAGAAGAGACCTCTACTTGACAAGAATTAGGGGAAAGCCATTTCTTGTGAGGAAAAGCTCTTTGGAAGAAATGGTGTTTCATCATATTTGTAGCTGAAGTATTAAAAGTGTTCTAAAAGGCACGCACGCCTAGCTTGCACCTCGATTGAACCTAGAAGTGCCACTTTCAAAAGGCATGATATAATTTTGCTTTTAAAGTGTTTTTTTTTTTGTATATTCTTATGTTTCACACCTTTGTAGTTGTCTTTAACTTCTAATAACATTTAATGCTCTTGTAATAGTGACAATCTATTTAGAAAGAGAAATAAAGACATTTTAAATGCCTGAAGCCCTAACTGTTGCAGATAGGATTTCAAATAGCAAAGTTTCCATTAAAGAAGCAACAACAATCTAATTGATCATAAGCCATAATTCTAAACCAAAATAAAAAAACCAGCCCCCTTAAATATACGGGCAAAAAATGTGGGCCGGGGGTGTGGGTCTGTTAAGACTCGCCTTAACCAGCATCACTGATCATCACCCCTCTGCCTCGATAAAGATCCCAACCTCCTAAGATTAGAAATGCGAGATATCTAACATGACACTAGCTATCTGATGATGCAACTAGTTGACAACAGACATGTTTGAAAGTTTCATGGACTAAATTGTTGAATGCTTGATGCATCTTGATAGTTGCAAGTTGAAAGGACTAGAAAGATTAGGGGTAAATCAAAAAGGACATGGGTTGAAATAGTAAGAGATGATTTAAATGTTCATAGTTTAACAATGGATATAAAGTTAAACAGAATGCAATGGTGAAATATCGAATTCATGCCAACACCCCATATAGTTGTGATAAGGCTTTGGATGATGATGATGATTGAAGCACCTTGATACAATTCACATCTATAACATGCATATAATTTTCTTTCTTTTTTTTTCTTTCACTGAAATAAAGGTCCATTGAAACAAGGACTTTGCTCTCTCTCTCTCTCTCTCTCTCTCGGCTTCTACTTCTATTCCTCCTCTAAGATTTACTTATTTTATGGTTTTATGAAATTTTAAACTTTGATTTGGCCTTCTTAATGTGTTCATGGATATCAAAGCCAATTTTTATTTATAATATAAATATTTTCATCATTTTTGGTTTAATTTATCAATGCTATTCAACGTCATAATGTTCTATTATATATATATATAAATTTAGATGCAGGTATATCCAATTGGATTCGATATGTTTTCCACAAATCCGGATTTTGTCCTCACACTATTTTCACAACACTTCAAGTTGTGCATTGGGAACATCTTCCCATGAACCCAATGCATGGCTGCGATTGTTATGAGGATGGTGTGAACAAATTTTGTGAGGATTGTATCCAATCTCGTTTTCTGCCCTAGAAATAACTCTACTGATGTAATCGTTGGTCCATTGAGTAGTACGTAAGGATGTTTTTAATAACTGTAGTGATTTGTAAAAAGTTATATATGAACAGAATTAATGTAACTAAAATTGATGTAAGAACACTCTTTTAGCCCGAAAAGTAAAAAAAAAAAACCAAACTTTTGGGTCTAAACCCAACCCAAAGACCAAAAATCCAAAGTCTAATCCATGTAAAATTATGAATTGGATTAGTTTGGGCTCTCGTTGGGCCCATTCAAATTGCTCCTCTAGACCCTAGTGCAGAATATTTTCTGTCCTTCCTGCTAATGAAATTTTAACAGATGTAGTTCTTTGAATGGCACGTCAAAGTTTGGGATATCTGCAACTTTTCATAGTTCGAATATAAAGTGACATTAACGCATCTTAGTAGTTTGGGGTAGGGGAGATCATGGGATGGGTCGGGCCTAATTTAGATATGAGATTTTATATATAATGTGTATAGAAATTATTTTATACATTATGTAATAAAAACATTATATATAATCGCTCTATATAACATTATACGTATCATATTATAATATTTATATATATATATAATAAAATAATTCGCACATGTATGTATAATTAAGTAAGCAAATATGAACCATTTAGCAAACTGGTCTCTTGGACTGTAGCAGCTAAGGGTCTGTAGGTCAGGGTGCTGGGCACCCAGTTGAGGTCTACTAGTCTGTTCGATTTGTAATTGTAGGGCTTTTAGGCCTGGTCTGTAGTCCTTTCACTCGGGCCCTTTGTATTTTATGTGCTATTTAATAAAGTTACCTTACCTTAAAAAAAAAAATGAACATTTTAGCGATGAAATACTGTAATTTGATTAAAAATTATTTGAAAAATGAAGAACGAATCTCTCCGAAAGCTTTCAACCCGAACCGGAAAGAAATTTGCAGATGCGAGCTTGGACCTAGGACTGGGCAAGGCCTAATTACAAAACCTATGTCAAGCCCTGACTTATTGGATGGGCTAAAAATGATCACACCTACTTTGGGTGTTTTGGGATAAGTAGATTGTACTCCCCTTAGAAATCTGAAATTACAGTCACCACCTATTAAGGGTGATTATTTCAGTCTGGTCCAGTCCGGGCCCATATCAGGCCTGCAAATTTTAGGGCTGGGCTTGCGTTTAATACTTCAAGTCCGATCCGGGCTCGACCTGGCCCACATATATTTAAACTTACACACTTTGTGTATTATGTATATATATGTATACAAGATATTTTACATTATATTATATATTTTATATATAAATATTATAATATGACATGTATAATTTATATTATATGTAATATTTTATATTATATAATGTATAAAATAAGTTTATATGCATGTTATGTCATTTAATATAAAATATTATAGATATGTAATGTTTTATATATATGAAAGACATTGGCCCAGAATCAGGCCCGGCCTAGCCCGAGCCCGTATAGACCTGGGCTAGGGCTTATGTTTCAGGCCCGCAACCCTGGGCCGGGCCGGGCCCGGGCCTAAGCTATAATCTTTATCATAAGTGCAAAGCCCGACCTGGCCCATGATCACCCCTACCTCCTAGTCTACTAGTAGCCCCCTATAAACTACATCCTACCTTGTGAATTTGGTATCAATCCACGGTCAGGATTCATTCCACCCCTAGGGTGGAGCTAAGATTTCTAGGGGAGGACTGAACAGTTAAAACTTAAAACCCTAGGTGTTTTTGGAGTTTACCCAATAAATCTATTAGGCCAATTTGCTTTGTGGGATGAGAAGGGAAAATACGAAATACTCTCAAATATTTTTCCTTTCACATGTTTGGTTTGTGGGATGTCATGAGGCCTATAGGAAAAAGGTGGGATTATACATCTCAACTTTTGGGATGTAGAATCCCATTATTTTGGTGGGATGTGGGAAAGGAGAGGGAGCTTGTTAACAGGAAAAAACACCTTCCTTGTAATGCTTTTAAGAGTTAATATTAGATCTATGAGCCATTAATAAATTATTAATTATTTAACAACACAATAATAAAATAATTTAATTATAAGTAACTAATAAATATGAAGGAATATAATAAAATAATAAATAATAAATAATAAACAATATTATTAGTTAATTAATAAATAACAAAAAATAGTTAATAGTTAAGTAATTAAGTATTATCTTATTATTAATTTACTTAAATAGTTAAGTAATAAAAATTTTAGCTAATTAAAAAGAACTAGTAATACAAAATAAAAATTATTAATTAAATCATAATAGATATTAACTAATTATCATTATTCATTCATTAACTAATTAATTATAAAATTAATGAATAAAAATATTTAATAATTAATTAATAATAAAAAGCAACTAATTACCAAATTATTAATAAAAATTAAAATATTAATTAATTATAATAATTAATATCTAATTATTAATGGATAGTAAAATACCAAATAATTAAATGTATTATTTATTAGTTAATAATTAACACAAAAGTAGTTAATTATTAATTAGTTAAGTAATTATACAATAATTTATTAATTACTATATTTATAATTTACGTAATAAATAAATAAATAATAAAAATTTTGAATAATTAAAAATAATTAACGATACAAAACATAAGTTATTAATTAATTCATAGTAAATATTAATTAGTTAATAATTAATTAATTAAGTATTAATAAAAATAGGATAAAATAGAAAAACCTCCCCTGAAGTTTCTAACAATCATAAAAACCTCCCTTTTAGTTTCACTTTAACAAAAACCTCCCTTAGATTTTTAAAGAACTCAACAAAAACCTCCCTTTTGCCATTGATCCAAACGTTTAACACATAAAGTTACAAAATTGTCCCTAACTAATCATCAGGGCATCATTAAAAATAGGGAAAACTCCCGATTAGTACCCTATACCCTGTACTCCCGAACGGTTGGATCATTCGACTCGGGAACCGTTCCCCTGACTGGTTTGTTCTCCAAGTTGGTTTTAAAAACCTTGCTTTTAAAAGTGCTTTCGCAAAAGTACTTTTATAAAAGTACTTTCGTAGAAGTGCTTTTATAAAAGTACTTTCATAAAACTGCTTTTGTAAAAGTGCTTTCATAAAAGTTCTTTCTTAAAAGTGCTTTTGTAAAAGTGCTTATATAGAAGTACTTCCATAAAAGTGCTTTCATAAAAGTGCTTTCGATAAAGTGCTTATATAGAGGTACTTCCATAAAAGTGCTTTTGTAAAAGTGTTTATAAAAGTACTTCCACAAAAGTGCTTTTGTAAAAGTACTTCCATAAAAGTACTTTCGTAAAAGTACTTTCGTAAAAGTGCTTTTATAAAAGTACTTCTATAAAATTTCTTTTGTAAAAGTGATTTCATTAAAGTGCTTTCGAAAAAGTACTTTTCATAAAATTACTTTTACAAAAGTGCTTTTATAAAAGTGTTTTTCAATTTCAATTTTGATCGACCATTTTATTTTGGATTGGCCCAATCCAATAAATATAATGGACTATCCAAATCCAATTTGATAAGGTTTGGATAATATTAGATCCAATCCAAAACTAGTCTATTGACACCCCTACCCACTGCAGATGACCAGCTTTCAACTGCCCACAATGTTGATTGCAGGGATACCAGCTATTGCCCATGTCTTTATGGTTGTAGGTAGCAAAATAAGCAGCAGTAGATTTCTCTTCATCACGCAACATGGAATGAGCATCCGTGTAGTTAACCCAACCAAGTAGTCCTCCTCATCACTCTCAGTCTCAGTGGAACCCACGACCGGCTCAACCGAGGAGTTGAGAGCCAATGGAGATCCACAACATGCAAAGGCGTTGGGGAACTCAAAAGGAAAGAAAGGCCCAGCTTCTGTCTCAAAGGCAAAGCCCTTGTTAGTGTTATTATAGTTGGTCTTATTATCCATGAGTATGTCGTTGTCATTGAGAAACTGAGAAGGAAGTCAGAACTTGTTGTCGTCCAAGTCCTTTGCCATCATAGAAGAATTGAAAGTAGGGCTGATCATTTTTAACCCGGCTCGCATAAGTCCGGCCTGGGCCCTCAGCCCTATAAATTTTAGGGTTGAGCTTGGGCTTAATACTTCAAGTCCGGCCTGGCCCGCATGTATTTAAATTTATACATTTTGTGTATAATGTATACATGTTATTTTACATTATATTATATGTTTTATATATAAATATTATAACATAACATATATAATTTATATTATATGTAATATTTTATATTATATAATGTATAAAATAAGTTTATATGCATGTTATGTCATTTAATATATAGATATGTAATGTTTTATATATGAGTGACATTGGCCCGGAATTAGGCCCAACCCGGCCCGGGCCGGTATAGACCTGGGCTAGGACTTATGTTTTAGGCCTGGAACCCTGGGCTGGGCTAGGCCTGGGCCTAATCTATAGCCCTTATCATAAGTACAAAGCCTGGCCCGGCCCATGATCACCCCTACCTGAAAGGGAGGAGATAGAGATTGAAAATCACGAAAAAGTCGAGATAGGTTTTGATGGCATGAGTGATGGTGGTTGATGTGTCGAAGATTTAGGCGGTGTTTAGAACCATGGGCATTTATTGAATAAATGTTGCCATATAGGCACCACTTCAGCATTTCCCTCATTATGTGGATCCATATGCATAGAGACTTGCAAAAGCAAGCATTGATTTATGTGTGTGCCTACCGTTTGGGGAAGCTTCATTTTAGCACTTCTCCCAACGGGTAGGCGTTTATTCACTATTTTGCTGATGTGGTGCCTAATGGCGCCTAAGTGTCAATAAATGAATTCATTATTGTTTTCCTCGATTTTGTAGACAAATCAAATACAAATGTTTAGTGAATAAACACCTGTGGTTCCAACACATACTTAATAATAACCAAGTTGGATTTGTTGGATTTTGTATGCCTAGGGCCCCACTTCAAAAGAGAGGGAAAAGATACAAGTAAAAGGAAAGGCGTGTGCGTGCGTGCATGCACGCGCACGTGAGAGAGAGAGAGAGAGAGAGTAGGCCAGAGCCGAACCACCACACTCACCATAGAGAATGGAGATGGTAGAAGACAAATAGCTGTGGGCCCGTTTGGCAAGTCTTTTTGAGAAGATCTTCTCGTAGCTCTAACAGTCAATAGACGCATTGAGCTTTTGACATAAGATCTAGGCAGCCCGAAGACCATTTGGTAGATGCACGTTTTTCCGTGCGCTGTTCCAAGTCTTTCCGCGCGAGAATAAAACGTGAAAGACGTGAAAAACTTCATTTGGAGCTTCCCGAAATCAACCCAAAATGGGCTTCGTACGTCTTTTCGGTGCCGCGTCTTTTGGTAGCTAGATCTTTCATGTGCCAAATGGGAATAGACCGATTTTCAGTCTTTCCAGCTTGTAAACAGTTGAAAGACTGCACAAAAAAATGCGCCAAACGATGCATGTGTTAAGGATTCCAAAGTCTTCTAAAGGGGAGGGGATAGTTTGGACTTTGGATTTCGAAAAAAAAGATGAGACTTGAAAGAGAGAGAAGGGAGAGTTAATTATGTTTTAGTTGTAGTTTTAGCTTAAACAATTTAACTCTAACAAAGCATAAAAGAGAGATTAATCGAATAAAGGTAATTTTGGCATTTTAAAATAGTTTTAGTGATGCCCTGACAATTAGTTAGGGGCAATTTCGTAACTTTATGCGTTTATCATTTGAGTCAGTGATAAAAGGGAGGTAAGAGGTTGAGACTAAAGGAGAGATTTTTATGATTGTTAAAAACTTTAGGGAAGGTTTTTGTATCGTACCCTATAAATAATAAAAACGATTACTAAATACCTAATTAATTAATTAATAATGTTATTGAGGTTGGTTTTCCCATTATTTTCGCTTTTGAGGTTGGTACCCTATAAAATAAGATTTTCACCCTTTTTTTTCGAGCTTGCATCCTGTGAACCCATGGGTTCATGGGAAGCGTGGACCCTCCAATAAGTGGCATACACGTCACATCATTAGTATTAATTAATAACAAACTATTGGGGTTTTGCCGTTGGCATTCATTTGGTTGGTTGAACCGGCCACTATCAGACAAAAAAGCCAAAACCCCTTCTTTCTCTTTGGTTGGCTGGTTGAAGCTTCTAAGACAATTTTGAATTTTCCCTTCCCTTTCACATTCGGATTCACCTCCCACAGTCCCACCCTCTCTCATCCGAACCTTATCCCATTACCAGATCACCGGCGACTAACATCAACCGACATCCGATGGCAAGAAATCAACCGACGATTGATGATAAATTCCTTTAATTTCTTCTTCTTCTTCTTTCTCTTTCCTCCTCCTCTTCTTCTTCTGTTCTCATTATTCTTTTTTATTTTTATGTTCTCTCAGTGATCACGTTGGGCTTTGTGTTTTATGTGCTCTCCATGATCACGTTGAGCACTGTTTGGCATCCATCATTTGCTCACCCTCAAAATTAGTGGAGAATTCAAGTTGTATCCTCTTCAATTTTTCCTGAGATTGCATTTTCTCTTTATTCCCCACTGGGCTTTAAGCCAGCTTTAGCTCGATATTCTTCACCTGGAGTATTATGAACATGACCATTAACTTCAATTTTAGGTGATGAGTGTTTCATAGGAGTTTGTTCTTGCTCAAGAGGCCTACATTCTATTCTTTGCAAGGAAGGGTTCACCCTGGTTTTCAAGTTTAATGGAAACACTGAAGTCATGCATGGACACAAACAGTCCTACCTCCCCAAAGTCTGTTCTAGATGACTAGATGTAGAGAGGTTGTGTATTCCACTTCTTCTCAAGGAAAATAATTGTGGAGAGGCCAATGAAAATGGTTTGCACAAATGATCCCATTCCACTTCCTCTCAAGGAAAACAATGAAATTGATTTGCACAAATTATTAGAATCATGGTGGTAACTGATGGCATTTCTTAGAGTGTGGCATGACTAAGTTGAAACTGTGAGAAAGAAGATACAAGATTGATCTACCCTGATTAATTAACAAAGGGATGGTTTAAAAGCTCCAAAATTTCTTGAAGGAAGTCTATGTTGATGATCACATTTGCAAGTTTGCAACATAACACTAAATTCTGGGCCGTTTTTGTTGTGTGCAATCTCATCTAGTAATTCACAAGGCAAAACAAGTTTAGAGCAAATCTACGAGAATGGGAAATTGGGATCTGATTCCTAAGCCTTCGGCTTACAAAGTAAAAGTGCACAGAATACTCTGATAAAATAGGATAACAGAACACTGTAACATTATTCCCAATGCCCATGTTTGTTTATCAGATAAATTTAGAATTATCAGAATGCATCCACCACAAAGACGGTATAGGAATTGTTCAGCGACCCTTGCGCTCAATTCTAAAATATAAATAATAAAACTAAGACGCAAGTCTAAACTCTAAAGCATTATATTATAGCGGAGGAATGCCAGGAAATTTGAATGAACTCGATCCATATAACACAAGACTGATTATCTCAAAAACACCTTACTAGTCTAACATAAATAAAGGCAATACCTGTCTCGTGCCAAAATGGGATCGAACAAGATGCAAACTGTAAGAGATTGCATTTCCCCATTTTAAATACAAACTAGTAACATATAAGAGCGGAAAGGTTTTTGTATTTCACTTAAAATAACAACCCACAAATTAAAATCTTATTTTTCTCTCTGAAAGAATTTCCACTCTTTTAACATTCACTACATTTTGATACTTGTAACAAGTTTTTCGAACATTCCTGAACTTGCTCGTGCTAGTATCTTAATGATGATGATGCAATAACAATTACAACTCATTCATTATAGGATTCTATCTAGAAGATCTGATATAAAGCTAGAAGCCAAAGAAGTGAGCTTCGTCCTTGTCTCTCCTGCAATATTAACCAATTAGGCAACAACTTGCCTTACCAAGTTGAAGGTGTCCCACCTGGCGACCTAGGCGCGACCTGGCGGCCTGGCCCAGGCGCGAACTGGCGGCCTAGCAGCCTGACCCAGGCGCGAATTGGCGGCCTGGCACAGGCGCCGACCTGGCGACCTGCGAGACGTGCTCGTCGACAAAATTGTCATGCATATTCTAACACTCCCATGATCCTTGAAAGTTGGCCCACGTGCTGAACGATCCGGAGGGTGGTCAACGTGCATGGCAGTTACCTTAGGGAATCTCGGACCACTTAGACGACTTCTCAGAAATCTCGGATATGGTGCGTGAAGCCCATGCTAAATAATGCCTATATAAAGGCACCAACCCCAATGACATGAGGGGGCAAGTAAGCATATTCTAGTTCTCATACTTTGTGATTTTTATCTCGTAGTCTACTATGAGAGTACTGACTTAAGCATCGGAGCAACCTCACCGAGTTAGCCACCCTGGGTCCTCTGACATTGATTCCTTGCAGGTCTCTAAAGAACTACGAAGCTCAACAATCAATCCAGCTCGGCCCTCTGGTCAGCTCAACAACTAATAGGCAGCTCGACCCTTTGGTAAGCTCGGCAACTAATAGACAACTCGACCTTCTGGTCTACTCGGCACCTAATCTGCCCCCAACTCGGCCTGGTCAGCTCGACATCCAGGTCCTCATCCAACAAAAGTTCACTTCGGCCTCTGAGTCATCGACCACTTGGAAGCAGACCAAATGACGAGGTACTTAGCACAAAAAATTGATTCATCAATTGGCGCCGTCTGTGGGAAACACTACAAAAAGCTAAGTTCTCATCATCTGAAAGACTAAATCCTCCTCTTCTAGAAAGCTAAGTTCTCACATTTTAGAAACTAAAAGCTCTCACTTTCTAGTTTTCATTTTTTATGAACTCAAAGACTATGCAGGAAGTTGATGGCCAACAGACTAAGCACCTCTATCAACTTTATTTCAACTCGGATAAAGCCTCATCAGTCCTCTTCGTGAGGTACCCTCTACAAAGATGAGCTCTTCGTGGCTTCTGCGGGAGTAGGCGGCCAACAGATTGCATGGATGCCCCTGCCGGTTGAACCTTCCAAGGCTCCCGTGCGAGCTGGTGACCTAAAGTCAGTAGTGTTGCCATCGTAGGTCGAGCTTCTAGTAGCTTCTTGAAGAAGTGGGTTACTGACGTCACTAACGAGGCTGATGCAGCGCAACTGTAGCTCTAAGGTGCCGAGCTGATAAAAGACCTCGACACCACATAAGACCCAATCGCCTCTTCGGCATGGGCAAAATCAAAGATCAAGGAGAGTGGACTACGAGTCGCTCCCAGAGCCTAAGGGCTAAAGTGCCGAACTGGCAAAGACTTCGGCACCACATAAGACCCAATCGCCTCTTCTGCATGGGCAAAATCAAGGGTAAGGAGAGTGGACTGCGAGTCGCTCCCAGAGCCTAAGGAATTGAATCGACGCTTATGAGCTCATCGAATTAGTCATTTCAGGCCAAAATGAGCAATCTACTCCCTTCGCCGAGTTACTTTCAGCTCGGGAGTGGGGGCAAATGATGAGGGCGGATTTGGCCCTCCAATGATATTGTGACACATGGCACCTCGGAACAACTAGGTGACACTCGGAACCAATTAGGCAACAACTTGCCTTAGCCAAGTTGAAGGTGTCTCACCTGGCGGCCTGGCCCAGGCGCGAACTGGCGGCCTAGCACAGGTGCCGACCTGGTGGCCTGGCACAGGTGCTGACCTGGTGACCTGCGAGACGTGCTTGTCATAAAATTCGGCATGCATATCCTAACACTCTCACGATCCGGAGGGTGGTCAACGTGCATGGCAGTTACCTTAGGGAATCTTGGACCACTTAGACGACTTCTCAGAAATCTCGGATGTGGTGCGTGAAGCCCACGCTAAACAATGCCTATATAAAGGCACCAACCCCAATGACATAAGGGGGCAAGTAAGCATATTCTAGCTCTCATACTTTGTGATTTTTAGCTCGCAGTCTACTATGAGAGTATTGACTTAAGCATCGGAGCGACCTCGCCGGGTTAGCCACCCCGGGTCCTCTGACATTGATTCCTTGCAGGTCTCTAAAGAACTACGGAACTCAACAATCAATCTAACTCGTCACCAGGTAGCTCGGCTCTCTGGTCAGTTTGACAACTAATAGGCAGTTCAGCCCTCTGGTAAGCTCAACAACTAATAGGCAGCTCAACCTTCTGGTCAACTCGACACCTAATCTACTCCCAGCTTGGCCTAGTCAGATCGACATCCAGGTCCTCATCTAGCAAAAGTTCACTTCGGCCTCTGAATCATCGGCCACTTGAAAGCAAACCAAATGATAAGATACTTAACACAAAAAAATTGATTCATCAGTTTGTTCTATAACCGACCTACAATGAACTCTAAATTGGAATGGGCGTGTGAAACGACCGAATCTTTTAAACTCCAAATCCAAATGAGTAGTACCCCATCACTTTGTTCCTTTTGTAGGGAAGAAATCTTTAAGTCAAGGACACATAAGAAGAACTGAGTTCGCAGGGAAGAAAAAGAAAAATGAATGAATGAATGAACTTATTGTCGATCGTTGGTTGGTGTTGGTCGCCGATAATCTGGTAATAGGCTAAGTTCAGATAATAAGAGAGGGTGGGAGTAAAGCTTAGTGTGAGATAGGAGGGTAAATTGTGTTTTGGAAGCTTCAAGAAAAGGTGCCCTTTTTTGTTTGTTAGTGGCCGGTTCAACCAGCCGAATGATGTTAACGTCCAAACCCCGTTAGTTTGTTGTTAAAACCAAGGCGACGTGTACGCCTCTAATTCTAACAGAGGGTCCACACTTCCCGTGGGTTCACAGGATGCGAGATCTTTTTTTTCCTCATCTCATCTTTTTCCCATCCTTCCAAAATCTTTCCTAAAACCAAACGCAGCCTTAATTTGGCATCCCTACTCCGAACCCGAACTCCTCGTATTCTGCCGAAAAGGCGAAGGCTCGGTAATGTCTAACGTCTAGCATGTAACTCGAAGTCTGGACTCTGGGACTGCTGCGGTGCTGCAGGCGCAATCCAAATCCGAAACGAAGAAGGTAAACTGCCACCTCCCGGCGACCGGTTACACCCAAGGAACAGGTGAGTCCTTCTTCTTCTACTTCTTCGCAAGGGTTCATATTTTTTCTTTCTGTGGAGAGATTCGTTCTTCATTTTTCAAATAATTTTTAATCAAGTTACAGTATTTTATCGCTTAAAGGTTCATATTTTGCTGACTTTTACATAGAATTAGGCATTTAGCTACGCTAATTATATTATATATAATCCAAAATAGAAAAAATTATCCTTTCAGTTCACAAAACGGTTTGACAAGTACGCTAAATCTAACTGGACTGCAAATACCAAGTCGAGTGGCTAGTTGAGTTTGTCCCTGTGGAACTTCTTTCATGGATTTCAGTAGGAAATAGAAATATGGGTTAATTCGAATACCAAGTCCAAAATATTGGTTAGTTTTTAAAATCAACAGAATACGATGTCAAAAGACGATCAATTTGAGCCTGATATCGTACATTTTCTGAGCATCTACGTTGACTTTATAGTTTCAATGTACAGTTACAAGTTGCAAATCAATTTTAATAAACCCAATTTTGTTAACCAAAAAGGAAAAGTAATAAACCCTATTTGGGAGATCGATAAGAGCGCAAAATGGGGGAACAGAACGGCATCAGGTTAGTCTTGTTCTATCAAGTTCATACTTCTGATTAGAACCACTTACTGAAATTTTGAAATTCCATTTTTGTAGCTCACCTCATTTCCTCATTTATTCGTTTTTTTTTGTGCTTTGATTCAACTGAAGTCTGAGCTATAGAGGTTGGCATATGATCCTGTCTGAGTTTTCATAAATTGACTTAAACATGCCCTAAGTTTTTGAAAAAGACTTATATACCTTGTGACTTTTTTATCCTTCATTATCTTTCAAATTTTCAAAATATGTCCTTAAATTTTCAAACTCATGTAATGTGGCAGTGCTGGCTGAAATTTTGTTCATTTCTCTATCCGTGACTTCATCTTATCTCTAACTCAGAGAGGGCGAAGAAACATGCTAGTGTTAGTATCTTACATTGTAAGATGCATTCTTTTGGGCAAGAGGGATGGAGCTTGAAAGTTGAAACAATCCCTTCTCTTTCAACCCATCAAATCTAGAATATCAAATGGAACGAATTCACTTTTCAATTTCCCTCCCCCCCGCTCTCTCTCTCTCTCTCTCTCTCTCTCTCTCTTCTCTCTTATTTCTTCATCAGTATTTAGTGTTGTTTCCTGCCCAAAAGGGAAAAATAGGATTTTAGGAATTTTAAATAAGTTCACATGCGAAGTTTCATTGATGGAGGGTCTCTTTAAGCCCCTTGGGTCAGCCCACAATGTATATTTAAGTTCTTTTGGAAAAACTAAGGGTACGTTTAAGTCAATTTATGAAAACTTAAGGTATGTTGTCTTTAATCCTTTTTTTCTTTTGGTTCAAAATAGTTTCTTGCAAACGTATAATGGAGTTTTTTCCTGCTTTTTTAACAGGCTTTCAAAAGGCCTGTTTTGATTTTTGTAATGATTTGTGGAGAGTGGGAAAAAGAGAGAGAGAGAGAAAGAGAAGAAAAAGAGAGGTACGATTGAGAGAAAAAGCATACTACTGGCTGCTGCCAGTCTTCTATTTATATTAACTTAATAAAGGAATAGAAATTACAAGTATGCCCCTGGCAGCACACCCTAGAACAAAAAATAATAAGAAAAAAAGACAAGTAACTAACTGACAGTATCCTAAGAAGTCAGTTTACTAACAACAACTATAAAGTAACAATTAAATAAGCCTTACAACACTCCCCCTCAAGTTGGGCTGAATATGTCTATCATGCCCAGTTTGTCACATAACTCATTGTGCCGCGAGCATGGAAGCCCCTTTGTGAGAACATCAACAAGTTGTTCCTTGGAGTTGACATAAGGAATGCAAATTTCCCTTTTTTCCAATTTTTCCCTTATGAAGTGTTTGTCCACCTCAATGTGCTTGGTCCTCTCATGTAGGACAGGGTTGCTGGCGATGTGTATTGCAGCTTTGTTGTCACAGTAAAGGGACATAGGACCATGAACAACAACTCCAAGCTCCCCTAGAAGATTCTTTAGCCAAAGGACTTCAGCCACCCCATGTGCCATAGCTCTATATTAAGCTTCAGCGCTTGACCTTGCTACCACACTTAGTTTCTTGCTTTTCTAGGTCACCAAATTTTCTCTCACAAATGTGCAATACCCACTAGTGGACTTTCTGTCATCCACAGCTCCTGCCCAATCAGCATCTGTAAAGACTTCCACCTTTAGGTGATTGTGTTTACTGAATAGTAGGCCTGTTCCGGGATATTTTTTCAAATATCTAAGAACTCTCTCTGTTGCCTCCATGTGTGGTTTCTTAGGAGAGTGCATGAGCTGACTTAGGACCCCAACGGAATAGGCAATGTCTGGACGGGTCATGGACAAATAAATTAGCTTTCCCACTAACCTTTGGAACTGTTTCACATCTTTCAGAGGTTCACCAACAGAGTCACCTAACTTGTGGTCTACATCCATAGGAGTATCTGCCGGCCTTGTACCTAATTTGCCTGTATCCTGTAATAGATCAATGGTGTATTTCCTTTGAGAGACAAATATACCATTTTCTGAGCGAGTAACTTCAATCCCAAGGAAATACTTCAGGGGGCCTAGATCTTTCACTTCAAATTTAGATGCAAGGAATTGTTTCAAGTTCTATATCTCTGAGCTCCAACTTCCTGTAATGATGATATCATCCACATATACTATCAATACAACAACCTGTTCTTGACATCTCTTCACAAAGAGTGTATGATCATACTGACATTGTTTGAAGCCCATCTGTTGAACTGCCATAAAGAGACTTTCGCAGCTTGCACACCTTATTTTCACTCCCCTTGGCACAAAATCCAGGGGGTTGAACCATGTATACTTCCTCCTCTAAGTCACCATTCAGAAAAGCATTCTTTATGTCTAGTTGATGCAATTCCCAGTCAAGATTAGCAGCTAAGGACAGGAGAACCCTAATTGAGTTCATCTTAGCCATTGGGGCAAAAGTCTCATCATAGTCAACCCCGTATACTTGTGTGTATCCTTTGGCTACGAATCTTGCTTTGTACCTTTCAACTGTTCCATCTGTCTTGTACTTAACCGTGAACACCCATTTACACCCCACAGGGTCTTTCTCCTTTGGAAGATCCACCAACTCCCAAGTCTGATTTTTGCGAAGAGCATTAATCTCCTCCTTCATGGCATCTGTCAATTCAGGGCATTTTAAGGCTTCTGCAACATTTCTGGGAACAAGGATGCAATCAACTGCAGATAGGAAGGCTCGATATGAGGGGGAAATGTGATCATAGGAGACAAAATGGGTAATGGGGTGTTTGGTAGTGCATGACCTGACTCCCTTTTGTTGGGCAATAGGAATGTCAAGGTCATCCACAATAGGAGCAGGGTTAGGGGGTGGACTTACCTCCTGGGAGTCTAATGGTGTCGGTTGCTCAGTGTTTGGCTACTCCATATCTCTACCACACCGCTGATCTCTACGACGTGTACGTTGGAAGACACGGAAGGGAGTAAGGTCCAGAATAGAAGGAAGAGATACCTGAACCTGCTTCTCCTCTTCCACACTACGACTCTCCCCCTGAGGAGAAGAAGGGAAGAATGGCTTAGACTCAAAGGACACATCCATAGACATAAAAACCTTACGACTAATTGGATCAAAGCACCAATACCCTTTTTGAGAGGAGGGATACCCTAGAAAGACACAAGGAGTGGACCGAGGGTCTAACTTACCTCGGGATGGAGACAAATCATGGACAAAGGCACGGGAACCAAAGACTCTCATGGGGATGGAAAATAAAGGAGACTGAGGGTACAATAATTGATGAGGGGCCATGTAGTTCAGCACTTTGGAGGGCATGCGATTGATGACATAAGCAGCTGCAAGTATAGCATCCACCCAAAACCTTTTTGGAACATTCATGTGTAACATCATCCCGCGAGTTACCTCAAGGAGGTGTCTGTTTTTCCTTTCTGCAATACCATTTTGTTGTGGTGTTCTGGCACATGAGCTCCTATGAATAGATCCGTGGGAGGCAAAGAACTCATTGAGCTCCCCATGGAAGTATTCCTTTGCATTATCGGATTGGAAGATCTGTATTTCAACATGGAACTGCGTAAACATCATCCTCTGGAAGTCTTTCACTATCTTTGGAACTTCGTCTTTACTACGCATAGGAATTACCCATGTATAGCGAGAGTAATCATTGATCAATGTGATAAAGTACTTATATCCGCCCTCAGAGATTACATTGGTAGGCCTCCATACATCAAAATACACAACATGAAAATGAACATTTGATCTTTTATTACTTGAGTGAAAAGTTGTTCTACATTGTTTGCTCAACTGACACGTTTGACACATGAACTCTGACACTGAACATGACTTAAATAAAACTGGAAACAAAGATTTTATTATTTCGAAAAAAGCATGACCTAAACGACTATGCCACAAAAAAATTGACTCTTATTTGACTGACTATGTGACTCTGAGGATGACACCGAGAGACCAGCTTTGTTGTCGAGAATGTAGAGACCATCCACTAGGCTTCCTCTACCAATCGTCCTCCTAGAAGTTAGGTCTTGAAAAACACATGAGTCAGCAAAAAAGGTTACACTACAGTTAAAGGAGCTTGGAATGCTATTAATTGAAAGCAAATTTATAGGAAGTTGAGGGACACGCAATACACAATTCAGGTTAAGGCCATGGGTAAGAGATATTGATCATTGGCCTGCAATGGAGGAAAAAGAACCATCTGCAAGTCTCACTCTATCCCTTCCTGACAAAAGGCTATAATACTGAAACAAGTTTGACTTACCGGTCATGTGGTTGGAGGCCCTTGAGTCAATGATCCAAGGGGAATCCATGGGAGTGACATGGAATGTAGAAGCCATATTACCTGAAGTAGATGCAAATGAAGTAGAGGGAGTACCAGTGACTGAGCTGTCCATTTGTCGCAAAGCCCTACTATAAGATTCTAGGTGCTCTCTGAAGGAATTCATTATATCTTCCTTGGGGTCAGAATTATTAGGGTGGTCCCGGGTACTACCGGCAACCTAAGTATCTTGGGTTGCCACATGTGCTGTGTTCATTTTCTTCTGACCTTGACCTTTACCCTATTCTTGATTCTTTGCTACCCACTTGGGTTTCCCGTGGATGTCCCAACAAGTGTCACGTGTATGTCGTGAACGCCGACAGTGGGTACAGAACAACTTATCTTTATCATCAGTCTTCTTAGTGTCACTTTTCTTTCCCGTGGAGTTATTATTCATTGCAGCCAAAGCAACTTGTTGCTCCCTCTCAGCTGTAACCATTACATTCCGCCTGCTTTCTTCTGATTGAAACGGGAGTATACCTCGTGAACCGTAGGCAACTCTTTGCTTCCTAGGATCTGTACCCTCAACGGTTCATATGCAGGGTTCAGTCCCAACAAGAAAGCAAACACACGTTGCTGAGAGACCAGCTTCCTGTAGGCCTTAGCATCATCATCATGTTTCCACTCTATAGCCTGATAATGATCCAATTCTTTCCATATGGAGGTAAGGGCTGAATAGTATGAAGACAAACTACGGTTCCCCTGTTTACATGTTAAAGATTCAGCTTGTAACTGATAAACCTTGGCATATTGCCTTTGCTCAGAATAGGTAGTTCTGGCTTGTTCCCAGATCTCACTAGCGGTGTCTGCCCATATAAAGTTCTTCTTCACATAAGGTTCCATGGCTGCGAGGAGCCAAGACATCACCATACTGTTTTTTTGGTCCCACCTATCATGTTCAGCCGTCTCACCCTTGGTTCTTTCACCCTTCCATTAATGTAACCAGCTTTACCCCTTGCCGTTACATAGAGTTTTACGCTCTTAGCCCACTCCAAGTAGTTCAGACCATTTAAAGGGGTAATTGGCATGGGAAAAACCATGTTTTCACCTCCCATGTCCGCTGTGTTGTGGGTTGGTGTAGCCCCCGATGAAGTTGATTCATAATTTGCCATCGGATACTACTGAAAAACAATCCAAACACCACCCAACTACACAACAGCCACAATCAGAATACCAACTCTCAAGGAATTTACTTCTAGGATGTGAGCAAGAGAACAAAAAACACTGCTGAGAACAACTCTGAGAAGGTTCAGTCAACACAACCAGTCATTAAACGAGCCCAGTAATCAATTCAACACCACCAAGACAAACATTACTATCAGTCTGACTGTAGTTCATACAATCTAACCATCCAACATCCAAACAAATACCTATATAACCAAGGAATGAGCCCTACACACCATCGGCCAAAGAAGACTGAAACAAAAAACACACCTGTTCAGCACTTGTACGAAGGTGCTAACCTGAACTTGACTTCACAGCATCGAACAGAGGAGGAAGGGAGTCTGTACCAGCATCGCCCTTCTCTGACTAGGGTTTTCCTGGTATTACGACCAAGGAAAAAACCACAGAAACTGCCGCTAGAAAACTGCTAGGGTTTCCACAGAATCTGCCGCCAGAAAACTGCTAGGGTTTCCGCCAGTAACCTACTAGGGTTTCCCTATCTTCCACATCCAAAACTTTTAAAGAAGGAAACCTTGCTCAAAACAGGAGGGATCGTAGGTCTTTTACAGCCCAGAAAACCTGCTCTGATACCATGTAATGATGTGGAGAGTGGGAGAGAGAGAGAGAGAGAAAAAGAAGAAAAAGAGAGGTACGATTGAGAGAAAAAGCATACTACTGGCTGCCACTAGTCTTCTATTTATATTAACTTAATAAAGGAATGGAAATTACAAGTATGCCCCTGGTGGCACACCCTAGAACAAAAAATAATTAGAAAAAAAGACAAGTAACTAACTGACAGTATCCTAAGAAGTCAGCCTACTAACAGCAGCTATAAAGTAACAATTAAATAAGCCTTACAACAATTTTTTTTGCAAAACCATTTTTCTGACCAGATTTTGGTTTCTCCAACGTGAAAAGTACAAAAAGCCCATTAGAAGCACTTCTAAAGTCCTAAGTAAAGATCAAGTGGGATTTGCACTCATGACCAACTCCACATACCACATTCCACATTCTGTTCTCCATAAGTCCATATTTGGATTCTGTTGGTGTTGGTGATTCTGCTTCTCTAGTTCACGGATGAAAAGGAACTTTTAGATTTAAAAGACTTTCCTCCCATAACTTATTAATGAAAGAAGGCAAGAGGATAGCATGTGGCAGTTTATTAATGAAAGAAGGTAGTTCAAATGGCTACTCCAGGTAATGGAAGTCAGATTAAAATGGGCCAAAAGAAGTGCAAATTCCTTTGCAGATGTATTGGTCCAGCAGGGAGCGGTAAGAGCTCAAATGTTCTGGGCTACCTTGTAATTTTTTCTGTTTTATTTTGGGAGAGAGTTAAGAGAGTTTACCTCTTCCTGCTCCTTTAACTATTTCACTTTCTTCTCATTAATATATTGATTTCTGTTTTCGATGAAAAAAAACATGCAAGTGTGATAGAGAATAGACGAGGTTCAAAGGAAATATGGATCTCTTTTATTGGCATTGGTGCATTCTCTTAGTTGCTATGCCTACTTCTCCTGCCACTTTTTTTTTTTTTTTTGATGTTTTTAATTATCTTGGGAGTTGGGGTGGTAGGTTATAAATACTACCGTTTTTTCCAGGAAAATTTCTATTGGGGAATCTTCCTACTTAGACATTTGTGGTTTGAAAGGCAGTGTAGGACAAGGATGAGACTTATTCAAGTTTTTTTTTTTAGAGAGAGATGTATAAAATGTATTAACTGAGAAACATGTATACAAGTATGGTCCTCTATACAGTAGTATTTTATACAAAAAAACTCCTTTAAGGACCCCCAAAAAAATTTACATTCAAAACAGAGGACGAGAAATCATCAGGACTGAAGCATGAAAGAATTGGCATCCAAGTTCTCAACATGCCAACCGCCGAGTTGATAACCGCCTCCTCTGTACTCGATTTCTGTTAAAAAATTCTACTATTCCTTTCAGACCAAATTGCCCACAGCACAGCTAAAGGAACCACCTCCCAGCAAGCTTTCCCTCTCTTGGACATTCCTTAAATCCTCCACCCAGCTAACCGGATCTTCACAGAGATTGGCAAGCACCCAATTGCTGGAACAGAATTTCTGAAATGGTTCCAGACTGTATAAGAAAAGCTACAATGAAGGAAGAGATGATCCACTGTTTCCCTATGGGCTTGACAAAGGGAACAATTCAAGTTTGCTAGGTTAGCTCCTTTTCTGACCAGCAGATCCTTGGTTAAGCATTCCCAGGCCACAACCGAAGCAAAAAATTTCACCTTTGAGGGAGCTGCATTTCCCCAAATTTCTTTATAAGGAAATAAATGCATTATCCTCCTCATTCACCAAAGTATAACAAAAAGAACTGATTTGAGAACTCCCCTGATTTGCTCCATCTCCACTGCCTTGGGTCTTGATCATGCACCTTGACTTGTTGACTGTTCGAAAGAGATATCAGCTCTGCAACAGACTGAACCTCCCAATCAAAAAAATTCCTTCTAAAAGCCAGATTCCAAGCACTGGAAGATTCATCAGCGTGATAGCACTCAGCCACTGTAATTTCTTTGTTACCAGATAAAACAAACAAATCAGGGAATTTGTCCTTCAACGCCAGCTCATCACACCACGAGTCAAGCCAGATCTTATTCTCGTTCCATTGCCTAAGAGAAGCTTTATCCCTTTTGAGAAGGCTGGGAATGCTTTACAGATTCCCCTCCACAGTGCACTTCCAAAGGGCATGATGGAATCCCTTGCATCCCAGCCATTATCATTCAAGCCACATTATCTCTGCTATCACCTCCCTCCATAACTCATTAGGATTTGAGCCAAATCTCCAGATCATCTACCTAGAAGAGCCTAGTTGAACCTTTTAACTAATTCCAAGCCCTTCATTTTCCATTGGCCTGCATATTAGATCCCAGCTCACCATATGAGACTTATTCAAGTATTTTGATAAGTCTTCTTCTGGTCAATGAAAATGGTGAGTTTTCTAAATGAATATGATCTGAATAAACTCTGTTTGGTGTCTTTCGGACTTATGGGGGTTCAAAGTTTTGGAGGGGGACTTGTATGGATGTTTTTGTACATTGTACCTTGATGTATCCCATGGCCATATATCCATCAATTTTGAAAAGTGAGACAAATTTATTAGAAAGCAAAGCCAGGGATATCTATAAATCTGGGACAAAATCCCAGAGTTACTTCATGTTACACCATGACATGGAACTCAAGTTTCACAATATAAGAGACTGAAAAGTTGCGGTTATGCAAATGATATACATCATTGTAATTAAGAAATTACCATCAAGACATAAAACATGGGCTAGTGCCTAGATCTATTGCATGGCTGACTATGGATTTAAGGTGCATCGGCTTCTTGTTAAGATGGGATGGAAGAGCAAAATAAATATCATCTAAATGAACTAGATAGTATTCTGGGTTGCAGATTTGGTTAATGAAGTCCTAGGTTTCTGTTTGGAAATTCTCAAGGCTATACTCCTGGATGGTGATGATCCCATTCATTTCCTTTTGCAAATCCAATATCTGCATAATGAAGCTTTGCGAAGTTACCTTACATGCTAACTTATTGCTACGAGAAGACAAACATGTTCCTTCCCCATGTTGAAATGGTAGACAAACTTTGTGTTAAGAAAGCAATCAAGAATCCATGACACTGTAGCTGCTAATCTTATGGTATGTAGAATATGCTATCTGTATTTTGTTTCTTTTTTATTTTTTTGATTCAAGTGTGCAATGTGCAATGTATACTGTGGTTATATGCCATTCTTTGTTGTTTCCTTCTCACCAGTAATGGAAATTCATATGCCATTTATTAAAAAAGTAAATAACACTCCCCACATTCTATAACCAGTATCTTCATTTGCTGACCTTGGGATCCACCTGAACAAACAGTTCAAGTTGGAATCCAGGTACCTCACTTCACAAATGAGATGTCTTAGGGGCCAAGGGCCTTCCAGCCTTTGATAGAAACAAGACAATAAACATTGTTTCTTTGGGGGGGGGTGTTGGAATTCCTTTTTTTATTTTTATGATAAATGATGAAATTTTGTTAAGACTGAAAAAACATTACATCAAAATATTACAAGACAATCATCCCAACAGAGGTGCGGTCATGTCTCTAACCATTGGACAATTATTGTCATGACTCTAACCAGCCATTTGAATCTTTTCATAGATTCCCTGTACTTCCAAATTACTGTTTCCAGTTCCTTCAGCCACCCTACTATCAATTTAGAGTCACCTTCAATTAACAGTCTGTCATAATTTAGATCTCTAGCAATCTGTACTCCTTGCAAGACTGCTTGGAACCCAGCAAAACTGAATCCCCTATTCCAACAAGACCTGAGAATACAGCAGCAATATGCCCTTCGTTATTTCTGAACACTTCTCCTATGCCAGCCAGACTTGGGTTCCCTAGACTGCTACAATCAAAATTCAGTTTGATAAAAGCTGATAAAAAAAAAACCAGTTTGATAAAACCTTCTTCTGGGGGTTTCCAAGCTACAACCTGTTTGTCACTTACAGTAGAACTCCACATCATCAAAGGAGAAGTCTGGGTTCCCTAGACTTTGTTTTTGCTTTCAATTTCTGTTTATCAATTGAAAAAAAAATCAATCAACATTTGATAATCACCTTGGATCAATAGTACTCTTCAACCTGAGGAATAGGCTGGTCTGAAACCCTGTATAAGACTACAAGTGCAAGAAGTTTAGCCCTCAAAGGTGTTCCTTCTACTGGGATACAATAGCTGAGTCATTATGTTTATTATTAAGAGGAATTCCTTCCCCACTCCATTGCCTCACCAAAAAAAAAAAAAAAGAAAAAGAAAGAAAGAAAGAAAGAAAGAAAGGAAAAACTAGTTCTTTAGGGTAGAGAATATAGTGCTATTTCAAGGGCTCAAATTATGTATTGTTTGGGCAATAAAGGTGAGGAAGGATTCTTTGGTTGCCATTACCTTATCATGAGATGATTCTGACATTCCTTGGATTTTGAGAAACCTCCGGTAGAGTGAGTGGTATTGGGGAATTCCCAATTCCCATCTCTGAGTAGTTATTTTTTTATTGGTTCCTTTCTGGTTTTGAGTTGTTGCTGACAGGAGAGAGCAAGAGAGAAGACATCAATTTCTGTTTTAGGGAGAATGAATTCATTGTATTCACAATAGTGATTGGAAAAAGCTTGTTCAGTGATTCTATCATGATATTTTCAACTAGGTGATTGTCATGTATATAGTCAGGATGACATCTGATCATGTTCTGCCATTGAAGCTAAGCATGGTGGTGGATTTTTGCTATTCCATCCTTTTGGCTTTTGCTGCAATATCTGAACATTGTTTGACTTGGTCTCGTTAATTGGCATGTATTGTTTTCCTCCAGGTGATCAAGGGATACAGTGTCATGATGATTGAAATTCTTGAGCCAGTTAACAAAACACAGTAGTTGTTAGTAATGGTATTGGTGCCTCAGCAAGAACAGAAGGACCTATCTCATATTTTGGTTCCTGATGGTTTAGGTCAAGGTTTAAAGTATTGATACTTATCGTCTCTCTCTTGCGTTCTCACGTGCTCACGTGCTCACTTGCTTATTTTCTGTTTCTTCAATGGCGGAAGCTCCACAAGGCCTTCGAATTCTTCTACACCAACATCAGAAAGAGCGAGCACCTGTTCACATTTCCAGTCATGCTGAGAGGGATCGAGTTCTTGAAATATTCAGAAGTGCAATACTTCAACCTGGACCACCTGCAAATTTTGCTCTCCAAACAGTGCAAGATGCTATAAAACCTCAGAGGCAAACAGTTTTAGTCCAAGAAGAGAATCAATCATTGGAAAATGCTATCCGGACTTTACTTCAAGAACTGGTGTCTTCTGCAGTTCAGTCAGGGGAACGAATAATGCAGTATGGGCAATCAATGGATATGGAGGAGACACAGGGTCAGATACCAAGGCTTCTTGACGTTGTGCTGTATCTTTGTGAGAGAGGCCATGTTGAAGGTGGTATGATATTCCAGCTGTTAGAAGATCTGACAGAAATGTCAACAATGAGAGATTGCAAAGAAGTATTTGGTTATATAGAAAGTAAACAAGACATCTTGGGGAAGCAAGAGCTATTCGGTCGGGGGAAGCTTGTGATGCTGAGGACATGCAATCAGCTTCTTCGTCGTCTTTCAAAGGCAAACGATGTGGTGTTTTGTGGACGAATTCTTATGTTTTTGGCTCATTTCTTCCCATTATCAGAACGTTCAGCTGTCAATATAAAGGGAGTTTTTAATACCTCAAATGAAACCAAATATGAAAAGGATGCTCCTGATGGCACTTCTATTGATTTCAATTTTTACAAGACCTTTTGGAGTTTACAGGAGCATTTTTGTAACCCTGCTGCCACAACTCTAGCTCCTACCAAGTGGCAGAAATTTGTGTCCAACTTAATGGTTGTATTGGATACATTTGAGGGTCAGCCTTTGAGTGATGATGATGGAAACACAAACAATCTTGAAGAACAAGAATCATCAAATTTCAGCATAAAGTATCTTACAAGCAGTAAATTGATGGGTTTAGAGTTGAAAGATCCAAGTTTCCGACGCCACATTCTCCTTCAATGCCTTATATTGTTTGACTACTTAAAGGCCCCTGGGAAAAATGATAAGGATGTACCATCTGAAAGCATGAAAGAGGAGATCAAGTCTTGTGAAGAGCGTGTTAAGAAGCTTCTTGAATTGATTCCTCCTAAAGGGAAGGAGTTTCTATACTGCATTGAGCATATATTAGAACGAGAAAAGAATTGGTTTTGGTGGAAACGTGATGGTTGCCCCCCATTTGAAAAGCAACCAGCAGAAAAAAAAATGGGCCAAGATGGATTGAGAAAACGTAGGCCACGGTGGAGGTTGGGAAATAAAGAACTCCATCACTTGTGGAAGTGGGCAGAAACGAACCCAGATGCTCTGACTGATTCTCAACGTGTTCGGATCCCGCCAGTTATGGAATATTGGAAACATTTGGCTGAAGATATGGATATATCTGCTGGTATTGAAGCTGAATATCACCACAAGAACAACCGGGTCTATTGCTGGAAAGGCCTCCGATTTTCTGCTCGACAAGACCTTGAAGGATTTTCCCGATTTACTGAATATGGCATTGAAGGGGTTGTGCCCCCAGAACTTCTTCCACCAGAAGTTCGCTCCAAGTATCACACCAAACCTAATGAAAGGTCTAAACGTGCTAAAAAGGAAGAAGAGATGAAAGGTGCTGCTCAACAAGTGGAAGATAATCAGATCACAACCCCTGCAACTGATATCGATGGTGGAGTTGGAACTGAATTTGAGGATGCAGCAGCACCAATGGAAACTGATGCGACTGTTATCCCTAACAGCGGAGCAGCAACACCAGATGAGAATCAGAAGCAGAGCCCTGACACAGATGTAGTTCCGGAGGCAGGACATTTGGAAGTAGAAGTGGAAGCAGAGGCTGAGACAGGGATAGTAGATGGAGAGACAGATGCAGAGGCTGATTGACTTGTTTTTTCTTATTCCTCTGTTCCTTCTATTTTGGTTTTTCCTTATTCTGATGATTGACTTGTTTTACTTTCATTCTGATGATTGACATGTTTGTATTTTCATCAACCATCTTGTTGTTCCTTTTCTTTGCAAATATGTAAAGTTAAAGGAGTTTTGATACGTTATTTGTCTTGGCTGTGTTAAGCTGAAATTTCTTTTCTAGAGCTTTAGTTGCTATTTGGCTTTTCCCTATGGTTTTTGTTATGGGCCCATGGAAATAGGATCTTGTCACGGGTCAGTCCACGAGGAAAACCTCTTGTTTTCCCTTATTCTTTCTTGCTCTTGATGAACCTATCTTGGCACCCTAATGGTGATTTGTCCAAGAGATCACCTAACTCTCCTTGTTCTCTTTCTTGACTGAAAATTTCGATATCTTTATTGAATAATATCAGCTCCTTAAATAGGAGATTACAAGAGGTAGAATCATACTTTTAGGAGGATTCCTTGCTAATCTATTACTCTATCCTGTTAAACTGATAAGATAAGACTGAACTGATAAGATAAGATAAGACTTCCTTAATCTATCCTATTGAACTGATAAGATAAGATAAGAACTGTAATTAAATAAGATAAGACTCCCTACTAATCCATACTACTGAACTGATAAGATAAGAACATTGAATAGATAAGACTCTTACTAATCCTTACTACTGAAAGCAGATAAGGCAAGAATACTAAATAGATAAGATAGGATGAGAACACTAAATTGCTGCTGCTGAGAACACTAAATTACTGCTGCTGCTGCACTAAATTACTGCGTTGCTGCCGGCGTCCACATCAGTTTTTCTATCCTGTCCACCCTTGTTGGAATGAGTTTGGGCTCTTTTCTGAGTTGAAAGTTAGTGTTAGTAATCTAAAGTCTAACATGTGGGGTGTCCATTGTGAAACCTATATCATGGTTTAGTTTAGTGCACTCTCTCAGTTGCTACGGCTACTGCTCCTGCCTTCTTTTCTGATGCTTTTAATTATTTTGGAGAGTTGGGGTGGTAGGCTATAAATACTACTTTTTTTCCTAGGAAAATCTCTATTGGGGATCTTCCTACTTGGACATTTGTAGTTTGAAAGGCAGTGTAGGACGAGACTTGTTTAGGTTTGAAAGTACTTGGATAACTCTTTATCTGGACGGTGAAAATAGTGAGTTTGCTAACTTATTGCTAGGAGAAGACAAACATGTTCCCTTTCCACATTGAAATGATAGACAAACTTTGTGTTATCAAATTACCAAAAAAATAAAAGAAAAATAGCCCAAGAGCTGTGATGGATTTTGGGTCTAATAAAAGGAAGCCTCATATGGCTTCTAATTCAAGGCCTCTTCCCAAAAATAGAGTTAACAGACATTTGTTTTTTTAATTTAAAAGAAAAGCATGTGCATTACATTAAAGGGGAAAATTACTCTAGTGTCTAAACTATGGGGCTTTAATAATATTTTAGAAAAGTAAGAGAGTTTTGAGAAAGTCCTCCCCACCCCCCAAAAAAAAAGAAAAAAACAAAGTTTATCATTTGAAAATTAATGGTAAATTGTTGAAACCTTCTCTAAAGTTTTTGATTGTTGCTGAAATCTCCCCTAAAGTTTGGTAATTTCTAACACCTCCCCTGAAACCACCCCTAAAGTTTGACCTTCATATCAATCCCTTAAAGTAAAGCTGCAATTTTAAATTCTTTTTTTTTATAAAGTTTGTATTTTTGTATGTAGAAACTAATTCAATAGTAACTGCATGGGTATTTTAGACATTTTTATGACTCCTTTTAGAGGATTTTAACAAAGGTGTTTTACTTGCAACTGTATAAAAAGTTCAGGGGAGGTTTTAGCAACAGTCCAAAACTTAAGGTATTTACTCAAAAATTAATATAGCATCAAATGCATTCTTGTGACTCAGAGAGAAAACTTCAGGCCTAGTCTCAATCAATATGTGATTGAGCTGGAAATGCTATCCCAAGCTTCAAGTGAGAAACGCCCAAAATATACTAAACAATATTAGTAGAAACAAATGACAAGAACAAAGTGAACCTGAATCACCCTTCAAGGTAGCGAAAAGTTTCTTATTAGGGGTGCAACTTGGGCCTATAATAAAAAAATCAATGCGACAATGTTACTACGTTAGCTTGGGTAGGGTTGAAGGTTGATTTATGGCAAGGGTTGAAAAATATGAACTCACTTAACCAGGTTAAAGGTCGAAGCGTCAGGTAATTGTAAGAAAAAAAAGAGAATATGGACCAGAACCAATAATATGTTTGAAGGTAGGGGTGTCAATTGGACCAGATTTGGTCCAATCCAATCCAATCCAATACGAGTCCATTACAAATGGATCAGGTTCAATTCATCAGATAGATACTTTGAACAATTTTAGACCACTCCAATTCAATGCTTGGACCATTTAATCTGTTCAAATTGGTTTTAATTTAGATTTTTTCCAATCCAAACCATCACACCTGCATTATTATATATTGGTTAAATATTCAGGTCGAATCTAATCCAATAGATACTTTGGACCGTAAAGTTTCAACTAAGTCCAATTCAAATTGGTTCGTCCGGGGTCCAACCCAAAACCTTTACATTGACACCTCTACTTGATGGTCCAGTGGCTGAGACCTTAACTTTGGCTGGGGCTGAGGCTGATGAAGGAAGAAAGAAAGGGGAGAAAATTGGTCTGATCGATTTCTAAAGCATTGATGTTAGATGGTTTGATGGAAATAAGAAGAGAAGAGCATACCTTGGCAACCGCCGGGGAGATACGGAATATTCCCTTCGTAACCTTTGTTGTAACTGCAGCGATATCCAGGACCATTGTCTGAGTCGACGTCATAACAATAACTATTCTCTCGGCAGGCGAAGGTCGACAAGTTTCTTCGAGCTTCTTCACAGGTCTGGTTCACTATAACCCAATCAAGAACCACAGGGATATCGGTACTTCTAGCAGCGAAGCTGGTGCCTGCAGCTAGGTCGGATGCCTTGAACCTATAACGCTCTTGCTCGGCCAGATGACAAGTTGAGTGGTTGCTCATGCTGCCGGCAATTATGGCGAACCTCTGTAGGCCCTTCGGAATGGTGGTCTGACAACAACCTTCCCCTGAGCATGCCCCGTCGATCAAGTCCTCTCTTTCTTGGCAGACTGACATGCACCCGCTCGTGAAGCCTCCCTTGGACCCTCGGATTAAGCCATAGGCGTCACACTCAATGACTATGAACCTATTTGCAGTGTGTGAGATGGTGTAAGGGGTGCCCTCCAAATCGGTTCTATGAGCACCTGAGACTGGTGCTTCATCATAACAGTTGAAAGCTAGAACCTTATTTACGCGGACATGATAAAGTGATATTTCCAGGACCTCATTGTCAGTGGTGCCCAAGAAGGGTTTAGGGGGATCATAGGAAGTGTTGCAGTTGATGTGGTGTGATGGGCTAATGGAACAACCCTCTCCCATGCCGAATGGGTAGGGAATGCTTATGTTGCCACATTGGGCTTGGCATCCAAGCTTTGTCTCTGCTGATGCTGCCCAGACCAGTGTGAGGCATGAGAGATGGAGCAGGAGATGGGGCACCATGGTTTTCTCTCCTTGCTGGTGTTTTGTTTGGGTTCACAAGTCTCCACCCAAAAAGAGCTCAAATTTAAAAGTGGGTGGGTGGGTGGGTAGTTTGACTTTCCCAGAGGAAGTACTTTTTCAGTTTAGAGTTTAGACTCAAGTGAATGAGGGCTCCCCATCAAACATGTATCCTAAAATATTCTCATTTGGCTCTTCCAGGAAAGACAGGCTTCAGAAATATTTTCATAACTTGGCATACCCTAAAATGTTGAAAAGGACAGTTAGATCAAGCATGATTTAGCTGGGGATGGTCTATGCTCTAGACTAGTCGTTTAATTCCTCCATTTCATTGAAAATTAATCAGAAGATGAGTTCTTGGATTACATTGAATGTCAAACAAGGATTGTTTCATTGGTTATTTTAGAAAATCAAGTCATCAACTTGATAGAGTTGCTTATTGACATTATTTTTCCGGTTTTCCCCATTGTCCATCTCATATATAATTGATTCTCTCTCAAACTGTTCTTTGCAGTGTAAATCTGAACCGGATACAAATTTGCTTCTATTTATTAGTAACTATGATTTACACTCCTACAATGTCTACCTGATACAAAATTTGTACCGTTTTTTTTGGTCTCATTTACATTCTTTGACAGTGCAAATTTTGTATCCCAAATGTTGATGTAAAATTTTTACCACCTTCCCAGTATCTGATCAATAACCTTTTTCCTACCTTCATTTTCTATATATAAAGTCGGAATCGCTTCATTTTACTTCTCACTAACAATTAGTAAGATACAGTCAAATTGTAAGCAAAATTAAACCAGAATTTGCAGTCATCCTTTTTCCACTGCCATGCATTCACATTATCAATGCAAATGAAATCTGCACTGCAAACAAGCTGTGCCTTGAGGGGAAAAAAGGTTGAAAAAATTGTGGTACCTGAACCGCCGCCTTAGGTATTGGTTGTGGCTAAACCGGTGGTTGCTTGACCGCCGGCTTAGATCTTTTTTTTTTCATTTTTATTTATACCAGGTTGATAGCTAAGCCGGCGGACATGACCGCCGGCATAAACCATATACCCACTTAATTGCAGCATTTTTGTGGTACCTGAATTGCTTATTGATTTAGCATTTTCATATATGTTTAATACAGCAAAACCATTTGATAAAAATCAATTTAAAATGAAATCTATTAATTCAAAGATTATATATTAAAATATCCAAAAGACATTGTTCAAATACAATAGCTAATTGACATATAAATAGTACAAGAACTTAAAAAATAATCAAATTCTCTAATAATGCAGCACATCTTCCAATGCAAATCCACTTATCATATTGATTGAACCTGCAAATCAAAACATATTAATATTAGAATGATAGTCAAGTATTTTAACTATAAAGATAGGAATAGTATAATCTTCCCCCAGCTCTTTTCAGCCATGTAAGAAGGGCTGGGGAATAGTATAATCTTGGATATTTCTTCAAACTACATGTAATGTAAGAAGGGCAAACAACATCAAAGGTGGGCAGATTCAGTCCTCGTAAAACTGTGTTCACACCGTTCTCACAGCCCTTTTCAGCCATGCATTGGGAACATCTCCATATTTTTATCTTTTTATTTATGGGGAGATATTTCTAATACACAGATGAAAATGGTTGTAAGAACGAGTGTGAGCACACTTTTGTGAGCACCAAATCCAATTTCACATCAAAGATGGACTCAAAGCATTTGGGTCACTGGACTAGCTTCTTATGACCCTTAGTTTTGTTTAGTTGTGGCATGAAGTAGGTGGTTGGCCACCTGGAGTTAAAATCAGTGTTTTGAGCATAGGATTTTATCTGTAAAGCACTAGCCAGCAAATCCCAGTGAATCCCAACCGGCGGTTTGTCTCTGACGGTCATGTCCAATCCTTTATCAACCTATTAGAATGATATGTTGGACCTTTATGGACCTTCTCTTGTAAATACTTTATCAACCCGCTATGTTCTTTCTCTTCCCTCTTCTTCTTTATTCTTTTTTTCTTTATTATCTGTGTACCATATACAGATTTTGCACAGTTAGAGAGCCTAAGTCATTGAGCATAGCCTCTCATTGATCTTTGCACAATTACAGGTTCATAACACAACATTGAAAATAAAATAACACTTGTATGATCTTTCATCTAAAAAATCTATTGGAATTGATATTTTCATTTAATTTACTGTAAAGTTATAAAAATGAACGAAAATTTACATAGAAAATTAGGAGCCAAAACCTGCGAGTCACATCTTTGGCCCCATGCCCAGCAAAAGCAACTACATATCTCAGAGACCTTATGCAGGCAGTTACTGCAGCTTCTACTTTGTGCTCACTATCAAGAAGTGCATTGGTAGAACCAATATGCACCCACTTCCCTGTCAAGTTTTCTCCATTACAATAGACTTCTGCCCAATGCAGTGGAGGTCCTACTTTTCTTGACCCAAGTGCAGTAGAGACTCCTTGGGAAGAAACTATGGGATCTTCAATTTTAATTCTTTTCATCCTTCTCAATGAAAGAAAACCTGATGTAGTATGCAGCTCTTTTAAATCTGGGGCGGCATCACTCTCACAAATACCTTCTACAGTGGCAGAAAGAGCCATTTCCGATTGTAGCTCAAACTCTAGATCGCCTTTCCTCTTTGAGCCTTCAGCTTTTTTGGTAGGACATGATTCAATATTATCATTGCTTGCCTTTGAATCTAAAAATCCAGTTATGTCATTCAACTAGTCAGGAAGGGAAATATCACTAGATCCATTGGTCTTGCATGTTTAGTTTCTTTCTGTGATTTCACATTTACCTTTATGAGAAGATTCATGGGAAATCCCTCCTTTGGGCATTGTTGTGTCTAATGATAACTGAATGGGAGAGCGAGACACTGCAGCCTGATTCATCCTGGAAACCATCAATGTGGAAGAATTAAAAATCCCCATCTCCTTCCTAGTTGCATCTTGGTTTGAACAGCCAGGCATGTCAGCTTCTAGTTTGAGAGAGGCCACATCCAGCACAGGCAGGAACCTGAAATATATTCACAATTGCAATTGTTGTACTTTTTTTTTGCTAAATTACAATATGTACTTCAGATTACCTTTATTTATAAGTTAAAAAGAAAGTCGGCAGACAATATTCTAGATTCCCAAGTTCTTATTACTATTAAGCATAGTATTCAGGTATCACACACATATTGACATTTTTTAACAAAGCAAACCAAATTTTGAACTTTTTTAAAAACACAAAAAGAATACATGGATTATTCAGGAAACTATAATAATACAGATTTGCAGAGTTAGGGAGACTCTTTGGTATCACTTCAAATTTTCAGGTTGAATCAGTGCTTCCCAGAAAACTACATCTTCTCTTTTTGGTCCAGCATTAAAGGGGCTCAGCAAATGCAGTAGCATCTTATAGCCTATGCTGCCTTTTGTGATTATATGGACGATGTGGTTGGGGTGGAACTGACATACTTTTGAACACAAATTGGTTTGAATCCCTCTATCATAGCTCAGCATCCTGTACACACTAACATCACTAGCTGGTTTACATGGTTGAGTACAACTCTGGGAAAACAACAAGCTATGATAAGTCTCAACAGATTTGCCTTGATAATCTATCATATGTGGGAAGCAAGGAATAAGAAACTATTTGAGAATATCAACCCAGATCCTATGCAAGTGATTAAACTAGCACTAAAATTCCAGCTGGAGTACCCAACAAATAGGACCATGCCACTTCATCATCAACCATTACCTCCAAACAATATTCCCTCTTTATTTACTGATGACTCTTTTGATCCAAATTCAGGTGCTGCAGGACGAGGGTTCATCCTCCAACATTTCAGTGAAAGATACACCATTGCAGAAAGTGGGCTTTCATGGGTTCTCACAAGCTATGATGCTGAAACTTGAGCCTTGTTAAGAGGATTACAAGTGGCTCTTTCTAATGGCATCACACATTTTTGGTACATACAGATAATGCTGCCTTAGCAGAATTTGCGAATTCAGATCGAGTAACCCACTGGATTGAACTGCTACACAGAAGTCATTTGATATGACTAATATCCTCTTTTGATTTATATATTTTGTACATATTGATATGACTAATATCCTCTTTTGATTATATATATTTTGTACATATTTTAAGACAACATAACCAGGCAGCCCATCTTTTTGTAAGGGGCAAATATAATCCCCTCATGTAACCTTTTCTATATGAATATATCCTTTTCATTTTTGCTTTAAAAAAAACAAAATCTCATGGGCAATTTTTAAAAGGGCTCTCTACGCAAAACAGTTCAATACAGAGAGTATTTTAATTGCCTCTGACTCTACGCGGGTGCTTGGAGCGCTTCAAGAGAAAGCTTCTATCCACTGGTCTTACCGATGGCTTTTGCAGAAGACCAGCCTTCTGCTAAAATCTTTTAGGCCTTGCAAAAGAGAAAGCACTTTAATCTTAAGATTCTACTCATTGAAGCTTTTGTCAAAAAATGACCAAAGTTTTGAATTGATGTTTTCTATACAAAATTGATCTGAACCATCATTTCAAATTTGATTAAGCTATAAGCCATCTATGAAACTTTAGTAGGTTGAGCTATATATCCAAATTGATTACGAATCATTATTTCAAATTTCTAAGGCGCGTATGTTCCTTAACCTACTTCCAAATTTGATTAACCTACTTGTTTACACATATTCCTCCATAGAAAAACAGAGCAGAATATTTAGAATTAAAATAGATGAAATGAGATATATTAGGAAGGACATGAAAACAAGGTTTATCTTCTATATCATTCCACGAAGGATATTTTTCCAACCATTAATTCCACTTTATGGGCATGTAATCAAGTCATATGTCAGCTTGAACATAAAATTTCCAGGTTTAATACAATTCTTGGTCCGTATCCTTCACTATAGTGCTCGAAGCCTCAAAGGGATGCTTGTGACTTTCATTGAATGAGCCAAAATATTTTCATGAAAACATAAGTAAAAAATAGGGTAAATTGTTGAAACCTCCCTTGGAGTTTGATAATTGCAATCACCTCTCTTGAACTTTTTGACATGGTTGTCGGTAGATTCCCTCTAAAAAAGAGCATGAAAATGTCCACAATACCCATGTAATTACTTTTAACAAAAATGTTTATTTTCCAAATTTTCTCTTCATATGAATCACTACCCCAAACCTTTTCAATCTCTTTTCTAAAATTGATTTATTGCCCTTCATATCAATCACTCAAAGGTAAAGCTGTGACTTTAAATTTTCTTTGTTTTGGTGTTCATAAGATTTTGTATTTTTTTCCCACAAGACCAGATTCAATAGTAGTTACATGGGTATTTTGGACATTTTATGCATTTTTTAAGAAGATTCTACTGGAGATGATCTACTTGCAACTGTATTAGAAAGTTCAAGGGAGGTGATTGCAATTATTAAACTTTATGGAAGGTTTCATCAATTTGCCCCAAAAATTATGCATATAAAAGAAAGTTTAAAACTGGAGAAGCATTAAACTTACCATATATGGATAGCTAGAGAGGAAAAATAAAAGATTGATTAAGGGAGTTACCAATGAAGTAAAGGCTCAACTGAACTGAATGACCTATTAATTTATCCTTGGTTTGGAAAGAAAACAAATACAAATATATAAAGTGCAAAATCTTGTATTTTGTATTATTTTGTATGCGTTTTTACAGTATTTGTAATCTTTTCAAACTGAACCTAAGGCTGAGTTTGGAAGGAGTACAAATGCAAATATGTAGAGTGCAAAACCTTATATTTTGTATTATTTTGTATGCATTTACACTGTATATATTTGCATTTATACTACTTCCAAGCTGAGTCTAAGGAAGTTGTGGGTTTCTGTTTTTACAAAAAAGATAAAAGTAAATGAGTCTTTCATTCAGATCAAGTAATTCAATCATTATTAAATGGGTCCTAGATTTGAAAGTCTCTCGACCTAATTGATTGCATGCAATGATTGAAAACAAACTAGTGATTCAAATACCAAAATGGTACAAACTTTTTCATTTAGCCTGTGTTTGGTTGCAATGCAAATAAATTTGTATTGATGCAAAACTATGACGGTGCAAATGATTTGAATGTAAATTCTGATCTATTTTCGTTTCAAACTTTAGCGTATTTTGTTTGACTGCAATACAAATGAAGTAAATTAAGACATAAAACAAAATAAAGTAAAATCCAAAACAAAATTAAACAAGAATTTGTATTTTTTTTTCATTTGCATTCTCATGCATTTGTACTCGTGCAAATAAAATTGCACTGCCACCAAACACAGACTTAAGCTCAGTTTGAAAAGACTATAAATACAAATACGTATATACAAATACATACAAAATAACACAAAATGCAAGATTTTGCACTCTACATATTTGTATTTGTACTCCTTCCAAATTGAGTCTTAGGCTGTGTTTGGTTGCAGTGCAAATTTATTTGCACTTGTACAAATGCATAAGAGTGCAAATGAAGAAAATGCAAATTCCCATTTAATTTTGTTTTAGATTTTAATTTACTTAATTTTCACTACAATCAAACAAAATAAATTATATTCCAAACAAAAACAGTTCAGAATTTACAATCAAACCATTTGCACTGCCATAGTTTTGCATCAGTGCAAAATTATTTGCATTGCAACTAAGCACAGCATTAAGGTAAATGACAAGAGAATTAATTAAAACTTACATTATATTAATCAAGGTTGTCAACAGGTCAGATTTGGTACTGGTTTGCCTTCACCTTAATCTAAGCCCTCTGGTGCTTCCACCCACACTTAACCCAGCTTGACTTAACATGGAATTTCTGAACCTACCCCAACCTTTTAAGTTTTAGTCCAATACCAACCTCAATTGACCAGAAGTCTTTCAATTATATTTTATAACACATTCTAAAAGCCCAAGAGAAATTGATTTAAGTTAGAATTTAATTATGGGTTCCAATGTGTCATTGAACTGATAATACCTATTTTTGAAAAACCGGTAACTAAAATTAAATCGAAGCTAATTGATTAATAGGTTAATCAGTTCAGTTAATTATCAGTTTTTTGGTTTTTTTATTTTTGTAATATATTATAAATAAAGGTTAACCACTCGTTTTTATATTGGTTAATTGAATCGAACCAATCAATTCGGTTCGGTTTTTCGATTTTTCATGATCCAACCAGCGACCGCTTTATCAACTTCCAAGTGTTGGATTGAATATGGATGATGGATCCACCCTATCCAATCAGATATAATACGATTAAATCCATATTCGAAACCGATGTGTGTTAGTAAAAGAATGTTACAACAGTTTTTACTTTTAACCCTATTTTATATCGGATCGCATTCCAAATTCGATTCGAATCCAAATGGAAACGTATCAAATATGGATTTACCTTGCATCCGATCCGTTCGCAGCTTGCGCTAAGTCGGTAACGAAATTCCCGAAAGGGAATGGAGTCAGAAGAGGCGGTTACATCGTTTAATCTCAGTCGTCCATCTAATTTCCTCGTGCCTATAAATAGTTATCCCCTTCTAATTGCGTCCGCGTGCAGCTCAAGCGGGCTCCGCTTCTTCCCCATCTCTCCCGGTTTTTGGTCGGTGGCTATTACTGCTCTTCCATAATGTCCTGGAGTTCTATGAGCCTTTCCTTTCCTCTCGAGTTTTGGCGATTATTATCTTGATCATGCAGGATTTTGTCAGGCTTTTGAATTTCTCAGTTAATTTGACCCATCGTGGTTGCACGGAGTGCTATTTTGAGTTGGTTTGATCAGTCTTTTGTTGGATTTTTGGGAATTGTTGTCTGTTCAACAACACCGTTTATTTCTTTGATTCAAGACCTGTTTGATTTCGATTTTTGGATTATCTATTGGCAGTGATATGATTATTGTCCTGCAGATGTGCTTATTTGGTGAATTGTTTTAGAGGGTCCTGAGATGGATGGGTTTGCATTAGACTTGAGTTGGATTCTTCTCTGATTTAGCGATCTTTAAATTTGTATTGAGGATTAGTTTTGATTCTCTCTGATTTAGCGGTTTTTAAATCGGCGTTGAATCTTTGTGGTGGTTTTCTTGTTCATCAGGTAGATTGAGTATTCCTTGGCTGCATATATTGGGTGATGGATCATCTATTTGACGAAGAATAAGTTCTCCTCATCTCTTAGCCTTTTCTGTTCCTGAATTTCTCAAGTGTTCTTTTTTTATACGGATACATACGTGCAAGTTTGTCATGAATTTACAGGATTCAGAAGGTCAATTTGAACTGGACATGTCTATTTAGATGCCTATTTCATAAGGGGGTGTTTCTCGGCTATACAAGTTCATATTTAAGTTTATAAGCATGATGATAATTCAGAAGTTCTACATAGGATCCTAATCCAGTTATCATTCTTTTCTAGGGCGATGTGAATTGGGTACCGGGATTGTTGAGGTTTGAAGATTTTGTTACACCACTTCCTTTTTTTTAATTAGTGGATTTAACTGTAAGCAATCATGCAGTCATTTATTCATGTTCGTAGTACCTTCTGCCGTAAAGTTTGTATAAGCTAAATTTTGATCCTACAGATGGGCATGCTATTCTTTTTTCATTCACTTTAGTTAAACTTTTATGATTTCAGTTCATTTGGTGGGAGGTTGAATCGGAGGTTGTATTTCCTGTGCAATACAGTGGGGATATGAGCAAAGCCTTTGTTGTGGATGTTCTCTTTGGTTTCTCACAAAAGAATTTCTGTGACCGATCAAAAAAAATTATGTGCTTACCAATTAAAAATTTTTCTCTATTGAGGGGCTAGAATATTCTCTTTTCAATGTATTTTTGGTTTCTTATGCTTGGGTTGTTTGTGACTTTTTATAAAGAAAAAAGGATTGACAACCCAAATAATAACAAATTTATGCATTTGATGAGGTTTCATAAGAACAACTATGTAATGTTAAGAGCTTTAAGGAGCATGCGAAGTGCTTTGGGTCTGTGATTTTCAGATCTTGTGGTTGTGAGGAGCTTTTGTCATCCAGATTTTTATTTTCTGAAGCCTTTGTAATTGGCATTAATTTTTTATTAAAAGATAGAATATATATTGAGGAAGATAATTGGATTGGGTTTATATTATTGAATCTAATTGGATATCAGTTTGATGTCCTAACCATTTGATTTTTTTTTTCTTTGTTGTTTAAGACAGGCCTGTCCCTGTAATAGAACTTCTAGTTTTCATCTATACTTTCCACCTTTTATCCTCTTCATATCTGATGGATCATTTTGTACATTGAATGGGTTATGGTGAAGTCTGTCTTGAACATTCAGGACTTGGATTGACAGTTCTTTTTTAGTGAAATTTAACAAGGTTTTATGTGGAATACCATAGAATCCTAGTTAATGAGAAAGTGTCATAACTCATTGTGAATGGTCTTGGTTGGCTTTCAGTTGCTGTTCCCATCCCTTATTCGAGGAACTATTTTTGGTGTTCTCACTGTTGGAGACTTTGAATTGCAACTTAATCTTACAATAAATCAATTGGCTAGAGGCCTATGAAAATGCGTTTTTTTGTGACATCAGAAGTTTTAATATGCAATGTTTGTGATCTTCATGTAATAATGAAGAGTATACAGATGATTGCTATTGCAGAAGAAAGCTTTCATGGCTATACAGATCTCTAATTGGTATGAGGATCTTTCAGTGGTTATTTGATTCATCAAATTTTCAGGGCTATTCATAAGAGGGTTTTCGTGGCTATACAGATAATGACTATTGCACAAGAGGGTTTTCATAGCTTATACAGATAATGACTATTTGCAAAAGAGGGTTTTCGTGGCTTATACATATAATGATTATAGCTAAAGATGACTTTTGTGGATATACGGATAACGGCCATGAAAGAGGAGGGTTTTCATGGCTGTATATATCTCTTACTAAATTGGCAACATGACTTTGGGTCCTTCCACTGTGCAGAAAGCTTCTTGATGCCAAGTGTAAGTTCTTGGTAGTTGTTGCATCTTAGTTCTGTTTTCTTTGGATTAAATGGTTCTGATGGAGAGATTCTTTCAAGATGTTGAAACTTGTTAGTACTTATGGTTTATGAGTTATGTGGAAGATTTTAGCTTTTATTGGTACATTATAATTTGTGGTTCCAATCTATTGTGTAGAGGCTTTAGTTCTAGTTTGGCTTTTCCAGCCTTTCTCCTCTTCCATTCGCCTTTAGAAATTGGTACATGTATTAGGTAGATTATAATTTCCATTATCTTGTTATTCATGGGCTTTTTTAAGTTCCTGCAATGTTCATGTGTTGCTGGATTGTGATTGCATTAGGACTCAGTCAGCCTATGGCATATCTTAGGTGATTTGATCCATTTTGGTTCATGAATCTGCTGCCTTGCTTGTATTTGATTTGATCTGTCATTTTGTGGTTTTGACAACTTGTTTTTTTTGTTATCTTCTTTGGAAGATTGACTCAAGAGATTCCTGGTTTTTATTTGGACGAGAGATGGAATGGTATCTGTTCTAAAACTCATGAGTGTGGGTTCTTCTTTTATTATGTACAATTCATGAGCTTTTAGTCCTAGTTTTATTCTTCTTAGGCAGTGCTTTGGATAATCATTTTGGTTTTGTTGTTCTGCAGCGATATTGGGAATTTCTCTATTTATGCTTTGGTCTATCTTACAAATATTGATCAAGAGATCCTGTTATTAGAAAATATCTGTGCTCAAAATGAGTTTATCATTTTTCCCCGTATGTTCTCCTTGGCCCTTCAATTTCCTGATGACTGGTTCCATGGGAATGTTTATGTTGTGGGCTTTTTTTTGATAGTAAAATAAGATTGATTAAAAGAAAAAGGAAAGAACAAGATAAGGTGACAAGAATCGCCCAAAAGAGAGAGTAAAACCACTCAATAACAAAGACTCACCTCTACCCGTACTAATAAAATATCCAATACACCCACAATCTTCAACAACCTTATCTACCCTCAATCTTCAACTCCAACCTTTCACTCACCTGACATACAATGGCTTCCCAAAATCATTAACCCCTATCCATCTCTCATACAACTAAGACACCCTACTGATGAAAACTAGACTCCATGTTGGTTCCACTCGTATTTGTGTCCACTAGCTGTCCTGCTTTATTGGATAAATTAGAATCCAACACAATTCTTCTCTTATTAAGATTCTTATGTTGTGGTGGATTATAAAGCCATTTGAAATTTGACATGAGAGATTGGAGTTCCCATCACATCTCACCACTCGTTTTGTGCTGATTCTCATTTAATAAATTAACATCAAATTATTGAATAGCCATGTTTGGTCCTTCGGGAAAGTGCAAGTTCCATTAAATTGAGTTTTTCCATTCTCATACGATTCTCACTTGGTTTATCATATAGTTCTCCTAATTACTACTTTACATACTCATGGTATTGAAGTGATGAAAGGTGACTTGCCTTGAAGGACAAGTAAACAAGAAGTAAAAGTCATCCATAC
Organism: Nelumbo nucifera; assembly: GCF_000365185.1. Next base: position 719,004 of record NW_010729118.1, on the reverse strand, counting down.
TTCGGATATCTTTAGAGTATGTTTATTCTGACCAAGTTTTAACTGAAAAAGAACCTACTTCCATGATATAAAAACTAGCCTTTCTACTAGAGTTGTAAACAGATGATGGAGAATTGTAATTGGATGTATAAAAATGTGGAAACATGTTTCTCTCATGACATGAAGGTTGATTTCTGTTGCACATAGGAATATGGATATCTTCACCTTGGCATCCCTAGCTCTATTAGTTATATTTTAACCAAGATGAACTAAATTAATTTGGAAAGTATTTTTCAATGGTGTGTCTTTGAACTTTTGGCAATGTGCTAATCCGATGTGTTATATAAGAACTATGCTTTGCAAGTATATCGTGTTGTTTTAGGTGAATTACCTTGTTCTTGTCAGTATAAAAAGGCCATTACTCAATTTTTCTCCTGACTATTTGCGGTTTTGATAAGGATGGACTGAATGCAGACCTAAGCTATTGAATTTTGGTATGAAGTGGCTCCTCCTGGACTGAAACCTGTATTCTCATGATTTGTTAGACCAAGAATTTACTATCACGATTCGTAATTCTCATCTGGGACAATGTAGTCATTATAGTATATAAAATGGGGAAAAATAGTCATGGAAAAGCTCTAGATGGACATGTTATCGGAGGAGAAGTCTTGCTGCGCTCTGTCCTGATTTCAAATGCAATGCAAGATTAACATTGTCATTTCACTCTGTCCAATTTCAAGGAAAGTTATTGTATTGGATGAAAAATGATGCCGTTATTAAGCAAGTGCATTGCTTGATCAACTTAGTCATTCTTCCGCAGTTTGTTCACTTACAAGCAGTCTCATCATCTAATCTCAATCACAACAGTCAAAGTGCTTAAATCCTAGAAGGCAATGACTTTGAACTCCCTTATTGTGGGTTGCATTTGTCTTCAGTTAATTTTGGGAATCTCTTTTGATCAGGATTATTAGTTATTTGCATATGATTGCATCACAATAAGGACCTTTACTCCATCCATTTTTATTGACCGCTGAAGGGTTATTGTTTTATAGATGATATGGTGAGTTGGTACATGGGTATTGAGAGTGCTGATATGAATAAATTCTTTTCGTTATATTGTATCATCATCAAGACATGTTCTATTTATGTTTTGATAGGCAGTGGAATGATTATTGCTCTGCACATTTGTGGAGTTGCATGGTTTCTGAGGATTCTCCGATATAGTAGACTTTTAGTTCGTGTATTCTTCTTCCATTCATCAAATCTTCATGGCCACACAGAAGAGGGTTTTCATGGCTATATAGATAATGATATTGCAAAGAGGATTTTTGTGGGTACAGAGAAGTGGGTTTTCATTGCTATACAGATCTTTAACTAAATTGGTATTATGACCTTTGGGTGATTCTTCCGTTCATCAATTTTTCCAGTCGGTAGTCCTTTCTGCCGATGTTTTGCACCAAAAGTCTCTATATAGATAATGACTATTATGGACGAGGGTTTTTGTGGCTACACAGATAATGAATATTGCGGAAGAGGGTTTTCATGGTATTACAGATTGTTTTGCGTTGGTAGGGAATTTAAAAACAACGGGCAGACGATTATTTAATCCATGCCTCTCAAGTGTGTTATTTCATTTTTGAGATTGGTTGGAAGTTGGGTTTTATTTGACATTTGTGCTGGAAGTCTCTATACAGATAATGACTATTGCAGAAGAGGGTTTTCATGGTTTTACAGATTGTTTTGTGTTGGTAGAGAATTTAAATGCAATGGGCAGACATTTATTCAATCCATGCCTCTCAAGTGTGTTATTTCATTTTTGAGACTGTTTGGATATAAAAAGTTGGATTTTATTTGACATTTCTGCTTTGATAAGTCATACTACTTGAGGCAGTTTACTTGAACATACAGATTCTAGCATTTCTGTATTTTTTTGTATTATCGACTATAATTCTTTTATAGGATATCAGTATGTTGTTTAATTGTTTTATAGGAAAGTGCAAAAGTCTTCCATTTGCTTGGATTTGATTTGATATGTCATTTGGTGGTTTTGAAAATTTGCCTAATTATTATTTTTTTGTCTTAGATTGAATCAAGACATGTTGGTTTTAATTTTGACATGAGATAGACTGGTTCTAAAACTGATGATGTCGAGGCTGGTTTCCCAAGGTCCTGATTGTGGGGGACTTCCATGCCTATGAGTATTGATTCTTCTCTTAGTATATACAATTCATGAGTCAGCATTTGGTCCTAGTTATGGTATCATTTTATTGGTCAGTTTTGTATCAGCTTTGAATAACTGTTTTGGTTTCGTTGTTCTACAGGGATATTTGGGAATTTCTATTTTTATGCTTTAATCTTTTTTGGCATGAGGTGGCTGCTCACAGACGTGAAACATGCATTCTCATGCTTGTCAGCCCAAGGTTTTACTATCATGATTGGTAATTCTCATCAAGGACCATGTAGTTTTGATAGGATATAAAGTAGTCAAAGTGGTCAAATAGTCATGGAAAAGCTATAATTCCACATGTTATCAGAGAAGTGTTGCAGCCCTCTGTCATATTTGCATGCTGTCCAATTGCAATGGAAGTTCTTGTATGTGATGAAATATGATGTGGCTGTCTGCAATTGCACCACTTAATCAACCTAGTCATCCTTCCACATTCACTTACAGTCAGTCTCACTATCTGATCTCTATAGTCCAATGCATATAAATCCTAGATGACAATGGTCCACAGCTCCTATATTGTGGATTTCACTTGTCTGCCTGTTCACTACTGGTTAGTCTCACAATCTTATCTCAACAGTCCAATGCATCAAAATCCTAGAAGACAGTGCTTTTCAGAACCTCTATTGTGGGTTTCACGTGTCTTTGGTTGATTTTTGAAGTTTCATTTTTTCATGACCACCGGTAATTTGCCATTATATTGCATCAGAATCAGAACTACTCTTTCCATTTTCATTGGCAGTGGAATAGTTATTGTTCTTCAGATTCGGTGAGTTGGTTCATGATTATTGAGAGTGTTGATATAGATGAATCATTTTTTTTTTTGCCTTAACTTTCGGTTAGGATTCTTTTCTCATTTGACATTAAGTTAGTTTTGATATTTACTTTTGATTTCACTCGGATTGAGCAGTTTTAACATCAGTGTTGGATTTTTGAGTTGGCTTGCTTGTTATTGACTGAGATTTTTGGATGAATTTTCTGGTTTACATAGACAAATTACAGGTTCTTGTATTGCTATTTGGGATTCAAAGGGTTGATTTGAACTTGACATGGCTTATATATGCCTAATTCAAAAGGTGGTTCTCATGGCTGTTCAGATTCCTATTTAAATTTTATGCATGATGATTGAGAACTACATACATCTAAATCCATTAGTTGACTTTTCAGGCGGACTGGGTTTTTTTTCTGGGCACAAGACATTTCAGGTTTGTTGGTGGTTTTGGAGTATTTTTTTCCAATTAAAGTGGATTTAATTTGAAGCAATCACAGTCATTGCAGTAAATTGGGTGGTAAGGATTGGATATTATCTGAGTGTCTGCTTGTCTGAGACCTCTAGTTATATCTTTGGTTTATTCCTGAACTTATTCAGGGTAATTTAATTATTGTGGCATATAAAGTTAGACCAAAGTAATCATAGAATATCTCCTCTAGATGCATACTTTATTGGAGGAAATATCTTGTATCAGCTCTATCCTGACAGCCACTTTGAAGCAACTTAAGCCTCATAATTGCATATTGTCCAGGTACAATAGAAGTTCTTATATGGAATGAAAAGTGACGTGGCTATCTAATATCAGTTGTCCATCCATTCATCCTCTGCCTATTCACTTGCCAGTCAGTTTCACTACCTATTCTCAATATTCCAAGTGCAACAAAATTCTAGGAAAGCAATGGCTTGCAACCCTTTTACTGTGGGTTTGATCCGTCTTTTGTTAGTTTCGAACTCAAGAGAGGTTCTTGTTCCTTTTTGATTGGCAGCAGAAAATTATTATTGCTCTACATATACAATGAGATGGTACATGGTCTTTTACTTTTGAGAATGTTGATATTTCTTTTCTCATTTTGATTTCGAGTGTATTGATTACTGCTCTGTAGATCTGATGAGTCAGTACTTGGTTTTTGAGGGTGATGAGATATCAGTGTTTTCCCTATGTATTTAGTTTGGATTACTCTCTAGTATAATGATTTTCAAGTTAGTGTTGGGCTTGTTTTGATTTCTTCTTCTTTAGCAGCTTTTAAATCAGCATTACATCTCTGAATTGGTTTGCTTATTATTCTAGGAGATTTGTGGATACTTTTCTGTTTATCCCTTGTTCTTATTCTTATCTTCTTTTCTTTCCTGAAATTATCCACTCCTTGAACCTATCAGACAAATTTCAGGTTCTATTGTTAATTCTCTGGTTCAGAAGGTTGATATAAGCCAGATGGAGATAACTAATTCATAGGGGATTTTCATGGTGCTATTGAGTTTAGTCATGTTTTGTACATGATTGAGAAGATCTGGGTTTTTGAATCCATTTATCAAGTTGTCAGGTGGACTGGGCAAATTTGGTAGAGTGTGTTGGTTTGGTGACATTCTGAGTTGTTTTTTTTTTGTACAATTTGCCTTTTGCTAATTTTAGCAGATTTAAGTTCCACCAATCTATTACCTATAAAACTATTTTATTTTTTGCTTATTAAAAAAAATCCTCGTGGTACTGACTTTGTTTGTCTGGGTTTGATCTCTCTTTTGTTTTTGCATTAGATTGTATCAGAATCAAGATCTACTCTCTTCCCATCTGAGGGTGCTCAGATGGTTGGGTTTGCATTAGACTTCTCTTTGGATTCTTATCTGATTTAAAGAAATTTTAATCAGTTTTCGATGTCACTTCCTGAATTTATTAATGCTTTATTCTTTTATGTGGGGATTGTACATTTTCAGGATTCCTACGTTGATTTAAACTATAGATGGATATAATGAACAAGTGAGTTCTTGTGGCCATTCATATTCCTATTTAAGTCCTGTGTGATTGGGTGTCACATTGTTTTTAAACTTGCATGGAGCTTGCTATCTTGTATCAAATATTCATGAAAAATGATATAAGAGGTTGAATAAAAAAGGAAGTGTTCTTATCTTATTTCCTTATTCCCATATGAATTGGCTTGTCTTTATTCTTGGTGTGGCAATTATTTTGATTGGTAACTGTCTTCTTTAATATATTCCTAATGTTACATACAAAGATGTCCCCATGGAAGGTTGCCTCAGCAAGCAACCCAAATATATCTTTTGTATTGACTAAAACTAGAAGCTAGATTCCCCATTAGTCAACCCCCAATACAATCGAGTCTATTTTTTCACCCCTTGTTTGTGGCTAATGCATCTGCTGAACTGGTTTCCTTTCTTGGTGTAGAATTGGACACCATTATGTGGCCTATACATACGAAACAAGGGAATGGATATGAGGGGACGGAAATAGTAAATATACAGGTGGGTTAGTCGCAAAGGAAATAAAAAAAAATGTTGAAAGAGCAATCCTTATTCTGGTCACAATTTACATGTTAGAGAGGAGTGATGCTTTATTCCTCCATTAATAGAATAGAGATCCACTCCCTTGTTTCTTATAGGCTTCATGTTCTACATAAAGAATTTATGGTTTCTTTATGTACTTTAGGAAGAAAATCAGCAAATAAAGTAAGAAGTGAGAGAAGAGAAGCCAAGGATAAAGATGCAACGTTTGAGGGAGAAAAGAAGGATATATGCACAGACTACTGTAATGGAGAAAAAGGCATAAAGGCCAATAAAATAAAGCAAAAACAAGTCTGTTAACAACCCTTCTTAGGTACACTGTACGCCATGTGTAACAATTCAATACTCTGCTTTTGCACTATAAAATTGAATAGTTAATTGTTTCTTGCTTTTCTACTAGATATGAACCTCTCCTGTCATCAATTAAACCAGCTTAATCTACTTCTTTTGTTGAGTTGTGCCTTGAATTCCAGTTTGCAGCTTGCTCCATGATTCAACCCAAAGCTTGTGGGGAATTTTCATTAAGGTCTGTGGTAGATTCCAATCCGCTTTGTATGTGGGTCCTATATATTATGTAGTTTTTTGTTTTTTGGCAGTGGATTTACTTTGCATCTGCCACACTGAGATTTTTGGGTTTGAGATGTTATTCAACTCTGTACTCCAACTTTTATCTAGTGGATTTGTACCTTCTCCGTGGACGTATGCCAAAGGCCGAACCACGTAAACTTGTGTGTTGTGTTATATATATCTTCTCATCATCTTGTTTTTGCTTTGTTTTGTGCCATCACGAATCATCATACATGTTGTCACGCTCATTTAATGCAAGCCGGACCACCCCTTGAGAAGCTTTTGTAAAATGCTTAATTAATTAGCAACACAATAGAGATTTTGTTCTGCTCCGTTTGCGGTGTAAATCTAATATGGATACAAATTTTGCACTTGATTCAGCATTTGTTCATAACTGGATCTAATATCAATAAGGGCAACTTATTGATTCAGCATTTGTTCTAAGGGCAACTTTTTGTTTTGAATATGAATAAAAAGTAATATTTTTACAAAATAACTATAGTAAGATTTTTTTTCAGAAAAATATAAAAAAAGGGCAGGAATACTGTTCGTCATCTTCTCTGCCTCTGTATTCATGCGAAGAAATGTCTGTGATGGTTCCACTCTACTTTTCCATGTTGGTGGCGTATGGTTCGGTGAAGTGGTGGAAGATATTTACACCGGAGGAATGCTCCGGCATCAATCGGTTCGTTGTCATGTTTGCTGTTCCGGTGCTATCATTCCACTTCATATCTCACAACAACCCATAACAGATGGGCACCAAGTTCATACTGGCCGATACTGTTTCTAAGATCTTGGTGCTTGTTTTGCTCTCCCTCTAGGCCAGGAGGATTAGATTGCTTAATCACTCTCTACGTACCAAGTCAGAAGTTCGGCCACATTCAGTAAACACTCCAGCCCCACCTCGCGAGTTCAACCATAGCAACAATGAGCTTTCTGCAATGCCGATTTGGCTTTCGGCTACCGGTCGGCAGCCAGCTCCCGGCTATCCGGGTATGCCGCATCATCCGACGCCTACTCCCTCTAGCCAACGCCACGCACATCGAATTTCAATGTATTGGATACAACGATGGTGACAACATTAAATACACCGACGTGGATCAGATCTCCCGCAGTTGGGAGGGTTTTCCGGCAGACGTCACCAGCATTCTCCGGCATGAAAATGGTGTGGGAGTCACTGGGGAAGGGTCAAGTTCGGGGGGACAAACAAGGGTGCAAAGATGTTGAACTCTGAGGTACGCGGTAGAGTAGGCAGGTCTGCTCTGTCGTATGAATAGAGAGGCAGCTCAGCTCCGATCAACACCATCAACTCGGCTGCGCTACAAGCCTACAACTACACTATGACGCCACCCTGTCGGCCAGACCCACCTTCCGGCGGCCTAACTCGTTCATCGGCATCTTCTGCATCAGATGTTGGGCGGTCCAGCAATGAATGCCGGCAAGTAGGGCACGACGAGTGTGACACCAGCCATGTGTCTATGCACTTGACATGGAACCCATGGCTGCATTTCGGCAAGATGATATCTTATCACCGATCCATACACTGCTACCGGAATCTGGCGCAATGCTTTCTTCTTAAGCCCAATTGCAGCTAAACGTGCAACTCGGCAAAAGAATTGGGGTTTGAGGATAGTTTCCTTTATTACGAACCGATTGATGCCGGAGCTTTGCTCCGGTGTAAATATCTTCCACCACTTCACCAAACCATATGCAGTGGAACCATCGCACACATTTTTTCGCATGAATACAGAGGCAGAGAAGACGATGAACAGTATTTTTGTCTTTTTTTAATATTTTTCTAAAAATGTTATTTTATTTTAATTATTTTATAAAAATATTATTTTTTATTGATATTCAGGGCATTTGCATCACCTTCTCCAATTTTATTTCGGACAAACAAATAATCAGAGTTTACACACTTACATATTATGCAAGGGGAGATGTTCCTAATGCATAGAGGTATCAGGTAGTGTTTGGTGGGTAGGTGTCAATAGAGTTGTGGGTACGAGATCCAGAGTCGTCTTCCGCACTACTGATAAAAGTCCTGCCGCACAGTGCTCTAATAGAAGTATAGAACAAGTCATAACTCTTTATTAAATACGGCATTTCGTTGAGAAAGAGAAGGTAAAACAAAAAAAATTAATATAGAACTTTTGAATAAATCTGGCAGCTGGTGAAATAGGTGGAGGCTAAGGCCGTTAAAGAATTAGTTGGATGTACACCAACCACAACTTAAGTTCCAACAAGATATGCATGGCTTATAAATTATGAAAACACAATGGACCACAATGATCCAAAAGAAGACTTTCATTGATAGCACAAACTGATAAGGCAGCTGGAATTAGCAAAATTACGTAATAATAGTTTAACTTATAATTTTATGAATTATAAAATTTAATAAATAAGTAATATTGAAATAACTAAGTAGTGATATTATTAAATAGATGAATAATATTATAAATGAATAATTTTAAATATTTTAGATATTAAAAAATTAATAATTAAATCATATTTTAAATATTATTTAAAAACAAGCGAAATTGTCTAAAACTCATCATGAGTTTTCAACATTTCTCTTAAACTCATCACAATTTTTCAAAGTGTCTAAAACTCACCATGATAGCAAGTATTTATTTTTCAAGACTCACCTTTCGTTAGTGCACCATTAATACTTATCAGAGGTGTCAATGTCAATATAAAATAATAATTTTCATGACCAAATTACCTTTGGTGAGATAGAGGAAAAATGGTCTTTTTCAGTTTTTAATTTTCTTTTTTTTTTTGAATTTTTAGTGTTTTGTTATAATTTTTGTTTCTACAGTCTATAAATTTTCCTGTATTTTTTGTTATTTATTTGTAATTTCTGTATTTTTCTATAACTTTTAGTGTATTTTCTACAATTTTTATTTTCTGATTTTGTTTTTCAATTTCTATAGTTTCTATAATTTGAAAATATTTTTTTATTTTATTTGCAATTTCTTTAAATTTTTATATTTTTGTAATTTTTATTATTTTTTGTAATTTCTATGTTTTTATGTATTTTATATTTGAGAATATTTTTTGAACTTTTTCCTTTTTTCATGTCCAAAATATTAAAATGATAATATATTAACACCCGTTAATTTATTTTGCATATATTTTATATTTTTCTATGAAGGTTAAAATGGTAATATATTAACACCCGTTAATCTGTTTAACGTCAAGTTAGTGACATAATGAGTTTTAGACATTTTGAAAAGTTGTGGTGAGTTTAAGAGAAATGATGAAAACTCATGGTGAGTTTTAGAAAATTTCCCTAAAAACAAATTAGATAGATTAAATAAAGAAATTATGTAATAACCTTAAATATTTTATAAAAAACACAAAAATAATTATAATAGATTTGATAATAATAATATAATATATAAATAATTTAAATATTATTGAAATAATAAAAAATAGATTAAATAATTTAGAGGTATTGAACCATTCAAATAAAAAAAATAAGTAATAACTTTCAAAAAAAAGCTTTTAGTAGATATTAAAAAATAGAATAATAATTGCAATTATTAATGTACTAATAATAAAAACATTATTTAACTTATATCAATTAATAATGGACCACAATGAGCCAAAAGAAGAATTTCATTGATAGCACAAGCTGATAAGGCAACTGGAATTAGCAAATGTTGAATTTTATCTCATTAGAGATTAAATCCAATGGAATTTGATTGATTAATTACATGAAACAAAAACACACCTGCACATATATCTTTGAAAATAGTTTTTTTTTTTTTTTATACTAGAACCAGTTTTCAACTTGTCCCACATTGAAAAATTACTAAACATTTTGAGTTTTTAAATAGGATATTGTTTACATTCCTTATAAGAGGATAGTATGGAGGCTTGTGCGTGTGTGTGCAGCACACTGAAGTGCTTAGAGGCGCACTTTGCTCGCACTTCGTGCGCACCCACATGGCTCACGTAAACGGGCTTTGACGTTTGGTGTGAGGCTAACCGTTGATGTTTCAACGGTTACGATTTGATCAAGTGTGATTAAGAAGCATTATTTAAAGTTAATACTTAACAATCATTAACTATTAACTACCTTTTAACACTCACAAGGTTTGAAATTGTGACTGTTCAAAGAGCCTTTTCTAAATCAGCACCTTCCTCTTTTTCATGACTCTTTAGAAATTATATAAGGAGTGTGAATTAAGCAAATGAACACAAGTTTTCGAAAATCATTCTTGTCTCTCTCAGTTTGATCTACTATTGTCTCACAGAAGGTTTCTTTGAAAACTATTTAACTTTGCTAGTTGTAGATTTTTGCCCAATGCTTTGTTGTATCCTATGAATGAATTTGCCTATATCCCAACAACAAACTCAGTAAAACTAAAGTGGGGCAAATAGCATTCTAAAGATAGTGTTTTTATACACGCCTTAGAACTTCTCCTCCAAGTTTCTGTGACCCAAATTCCCAACGAAAAATACAGATTTCCCTACCAAAATGAAATCCATAATCCCTACTAAGAAGGTAACTGATTTTCCACGTCAAGCAATTCTTCCATACTCCTTTCTTGCATAGGATAATGGCGGAATTGTGGTGATGGGATGCAGAGCCCTTTGTCCTACAATACAAATCAGTATCATCCGAAATGACATATATAAGAAGTTCATGCTCACAAAAAAAAAAAAAGTGGAGATAAAAAATCTCAAAGAACAATATACTCTATAATTAAAATCCCAAGTAGCATGGGAGTCAACCTGTGTTTGGTTTGAAGGAAAAAGTGGGGGAAAGAAAGGGAAAGGTGGGGAGACCGATACAAAGTTTGTATAAGTTCCCCTACCTTTCCCTTTCTTTCTTTCCCGTCTTTTTCCTTCAAACGAAACATAGTTAAAGAGTAAGAAAGTACCCCAATTTGTGCCATCGATAAATGGTATGAACTTTTGATGTTGTATAATATCCCGAACAAATATACTTTTAACCAATAAAACAAATATATTGAAAATAAGTTGTATGAAACTTGAACCAATGGCTCTAGTATTTCAGTACATTGTCTTGGCGATTGACATTATGTAACTTCATGAAATATTCTTTTAAATATTTCTAACTCCTAACCCTTCTGATATTATGCAAGACCATTTTGTCCTTTTAGCTTAGCTTAGCTTAGCTTTTCTAAGTCAGGGGGCAAAGTGATGGAACCTATGAGCTCGAGGAGGGGAGGGGAGGGGAGGGGGGTGTTCTTTTGTTATGAAAAACGAAAAGTTGAGGGATCTTTGAATTTAAGTTTTATACTTGAGTGCATGGTTGAGGTTCAATGTTATGAACCTATGGTCAAACCAAATGGTCAGACTAGTTGACCTATCACCAAGCAAGATTTTTGGGTCCATTTAATTCATGAATCGCTTGTGAAAAAGTGTTGGTTCAGCCAATGATTTGATGACCTGCTGTTTTTATCTATTTTCATCATTAATAATGATAATAACATTTCTCATTTATCACACTTTTTTCTAGTATGATGAAGACAAAATATTATAGACGTGTTCAATTTTTTATAATTCTTTTGTAATTTTTATTTTTTTCAAATTCTATATTTTTATTTTTTTATCAAAGGTCGACCCATTTGACCTAGATGGTTGAACTGTTAACTTGTCACCCTAACAAAGAAGTGGTTCCATTTTCAGGTTAGTTTTGAAAAATGTAACATTGGTTTTAAATTGTGCTATGCATCAATACTCCATGTAGAGTTTCCTAAGGTAGCGTTTGACAAATCTGAAATCTGAAAAGTTAAAAAGATATTATTTGTATCTGAAATTTGAAAAGAAGCATAAATGCTTTTATACTTTTTAGAGGATCTAAATAGATAAGTTTATTTGTATTGGATAAACCTTCAACATCTAAAATTCCCTGACTTTACTATTCTACCCCTATAACATATTATTTGATAAAAATTAAAAAAATTAAAAATAATTTATTAAAATCAAAATAATATTAAAAAATATGAATAACTTCCAAGGACTCCCACCTCCTCTTCATTCCTAACTCCATGGTCAATGAATAAATTCCTGAACTTCACTCCTGCATCCCTCACAGTGGGTCATTAGTTGGGGTTGGTGCTTATTACGTCGTCTAATCTTGGATGGAATTCATTGGAAGCTTTTCTTGGAAGAGGGAAGGAGGCATTGACAGACAATGCGGAGAAGATGGAGCCCTGGCTCGTTTCCGTTCTTAAGCACAAAGAGGAGAAGCTGGTTATCTCGAGCATCAACAGATCACATTGGATGCAGCGGTGACTAGAGGAGGAAGCTTGCTACCGAAGAGAAGGAGGAAATAGATTGCCGCCGTTGAAAGCAGAGGAGGCAGAAGCCATGGGACCAAAGAGGAGGAGGACGACGACGACGATGACAACGAAGAAGAAGAAGAAGAAGAAGAAGAAGAAGAAGAAACTCACCGCCAGAGAGGAGAAAATAGATTGTCGTTGCTGAGAGTTGCAGCGACGATCGAAAACGAAAAAAGCAAAGGCGGAAGCCACAGGACCAGAGAAGAAGAAGAAGAAGAAGAAGAACGATGACTGAAAAGATGAACGGTGCCCACCGGAGGAGGAAGCTCATCACCACTGCATCAAGTGGAGAAGATGAATGGTGCCCAAGAAACACATGTTTAGTTCAGATTGTTTTAAGGATATTTTGGACTTTTGGTCAGGTCTGAAACGCATCTAACTGCATTCAGTGCTTGGCCTATGTCTTATTAGTTTAGATCTAAAAATTCATTTTAGATCCAAATTCAGATATACTTCCAAACAGTTCTTAGGCCTAAAAAGTAAAGTTTACAAACTTTAGACATCTGAAACCTATTATCAAACACCACCTAAGTTTATGAATTTCAATATTTTAAAAAATCACTTCGAGGCTGACCTATTTTTCCTCTATGTGGTGGGCCTGTGCATGGTTTGACTATCTAGGTTAAGTAGGTTAACCCATGATATCTTAAATAAAATTATAAAATAAGAAAAATATGTAATCATATGTGTAGAGAAATATTAATTGCATCAAAATTTATATTGGACAATTAGACATAGCTCTAATGTCTCAAATTTGACAAAAAAAAAATGGGGAAGTCTCAATTTTGCAAAACTAGATAAAAACTACTTGATTCAAAAACCAAACATGGACTCTATCCCTCCTCTTAACCCCCAATTTTCACCAGTCCTGATATGGAAAGGAGTGTAAAATAATTGAACACATACTCAGCTTAGTTGCATATATATAAACAAAACTCTCATACTAGAGAACCTATTCCTTAAACAAGTGACATCTTTTTTTCTCAAGAAAGAGTCTCTCAAAAATAGTTAATTCCACTAAAAAAAGATTATGTGTCAAACAAAATTTATCAGAATACATAAATAAAAAAAAATCAGAATATTGGCCCGTAGTTAGTAAGGGGAATCATTCTCTAGTACAAATATGAAGACATATCAATTAATGATTGCCCAACGTCTCAACCTTAATCTTAACAAACACAAACCTCAACCCTACCCAACCATACGTTGAGCTTTTTTTTTGAGTAAAACTGTAAAAAGGATGAAAATTCATTAAAACACCAACCATAATCCACATCTGGGGGCTAAGACGCTATGACCTAGAAAAAAGGAGGGGTGTAAATGGATCGAATTCGAATAAGGCAATACCCAAATTCGAATCCGATTAAAAAATCTGATATTCGACAGATATTGAAAATTAATATTCGAATTTGATGAGGGGTAAGTTGGTCCGACCTAGCAACTGAGGTACACGTGGACGCGAATAGTCACTAGGATGACAACTCAGCAAGGGAGTCTCGCCAGTAGCTCGGGAGCTCGGGAGCTTGAACACCTTGGCATAAAGTCATCTCGGCATAAAAGCACCTCAGCACCCAATTTAGTTCAGGGCCAAAGAATTGAAGCGCCACATAATCGATTCCAGAAGCTTCTCCAATGGACTCCGAATTCCCTGGGATCACGACGTTTATTGACAAGGCTCATCCTCACTCCGCCCGAATTGGAGGGAATTGATAAACCTTATAAACTGGCGCATTGCTCTCCTTCGGAAATGGAACGGATCTTATCTATGCAGCCCGGAGATCCCAGAGCCTTTTCGTAAGATTCACGACTACTCAACTATATAAGGGCATCGATCCTCAAAGCGAAGGTACACACGATTATTTGCTCATAGCACTCCAGCATTCAAGTATTCATCTCGCATCCACAATACAGTATTGACTTAAGCATCGGAGCGGCCTCGCCGGGTTAGCCACCTCGGGTTCTCTGATCCTTTATCTTGCAGCTTGGTCTAGCTCGCCACGCGACTAGGGTCCAAGTCATCTTCCGGCTAGGAGTATCTAGATCACGCACTATCAATTGGCGCCATCTGTGGGAATTGATCAAAAGGTCATCCCAATCTCAGTTGTAGTTTTATCTTTCGATCTATCTCAATGGATTCTTCCAGTAAAACCGGGAAAAGCATCGAGATGAACATCACCGGGGGGCAAGACCAGCAATCAACCTTCCCTCAAGGCCCCACGGTATGCATCGGCCAGTTTACTATTCCCCTCACGGCTTCAAGGGTCCCGTCACTGAGCCATCTGTGGTCCCCCTGGAATCGAGCACTCCCAATTCCATGACCTCGTTCAGTGCGTCCGGATGATACAGATCCAGATGCAACAGGTCCAACAACTTCAACAATATCAGTAGTACTACCTATACTAGTAGTATCAGCAGCAGTTCCCACCACTGTAGTCGAACCAACAGCCAATTCCACCTCGACACCTAGGGTTGCACCAGGGCCAGAACCAGAACCGGCCTAGAACTAACTAGAATGTCCGTCGATCCCCCCATCGGGGTAAGGGTACCTTGTAGGTGTCGGTCTCTCCTAGGGGTCAAGCTTCACCTCGTGGGAGGAGAGATGATCAACACACCCCTCCAGTCTCATAAGGAAACTTTAGAAATAGGCCCGAGGATAGTCAGCTCAACAGGGCCAACCCACTGCGGCACTCCCAGCAGGAAAATGACGAGTCATTTGACTCCAACGATCACATGGATTCCTTCCAGTCTCAGATGCACTTGGCCAGGGCTGACAAATCCTGCATGTGTGTGGCCTTCTCCACCACGTTCAGGGGGGTAGTCCGAACCTGGTATAGGAACCTCGTGTCGGGCTCCATCAAAAGTTGGGTGTAGTTTACTGACATGTTCACTGCGCATTTCATTACCAGCAAGAAATGCCTGAAGTCACAAAAAAGCCTTCTGAGTGTGGTTCAGAGGGAAGGAGAATCAATCAAAAGCTCCATCAAGCACTTCAACGATACTTACCTGCAGATATCGGACCTCGATCCAGCAGTGCGACTCACTGCAACAAAGAAAGGAATCACTCACAAAGAGTTCAAGTGGCATGTGGTAGCCAACAAACCAAAAGATATCACCGAGTTCCTTAAGTTGGCAGACCGACAAGGGGATCATCAGGGGGACTAGAAGAGGAATGCCCCCGAGACTAGCAGGCAGAATGAGCAGCCACGTCGGCAGCTGCCAGAGGAGAGGCCAATTCGCGGAGTGATCAATATGATCACCGGCAGGTCCATCATTGCATGATGTATATCAGCAGCTGGGAGGACCTCGGTCCATGAATTGGAGAATGAAAGCGAAAACCCGCCAAAGTGACCTCGGCTCGAAGAACCGATCTACTTCACAGAGGACGACGCGCGCATGATCTAGTACCCACATGATGATGCTTTAGTAGTGAAACTAAGGATCAATGACTTCGAGGTGAAACACATCTTAGTAGACTCAGGCAGTTTAGCAGATATACTCTTCAAGGAGACCTTTGACAAATTATAATTACAACAGAGCGACCTGAAACCGGCAGATACACCCTTGATAGGGTTCAGCGGCGAAGAGGTCAGGCCTCTTGGTCGAGTCACAATACTCATAGAGGCGGGCACGTGGCCAAACATTGTATGATTTGAGCACACATTCTTGGTGGTCACGACTCCCTCCCCCTACAATGCGATAGTAGGTCGGCCTATCATGCACGTTTTGTGTGCTATAGTGTCCACTTACTACTTAGCAATGAAGTTCCCAATTGATTACGAAGTGGGGGCTGTGTGAGGTGACCAGATCGAATCCCGCAAGTGTTACATGTCTGCTTTGAAAGGAAAAGCAAAGCCAATGGAGGATGTTGAGCTCGAGTAACCAGCGGAGTACACCGACGAACGAGCTGCCCCGAAAGAAGAAACAGTTCACATACCAGTCTCTGTCTCTGAACCAGCCAGAACTCTTCAGATCGGTGCCTCAATCAATGAACCATTTCGATCTCAGCTAGTAAGTTTTTTACTTAAAAATTTAGATATTTTGCTTGGTTTGTAGTAGAGATGCCCGGGATTGATGTTGAGCTCGAGTAACCAGCGGAGTACACCGACGAACGAGCTGCCCCGAAAGAAGAAACAGTTCACATACCAGTCTCTGTCTCTGAACCAGCCAGAACTCTTCAGATCGGTGCCTCAATCAATGAACCATTTCGATCTCAGCTAGTAAGTTTTTTACTTAAAAATTTAGATATTTTTGCTTGGTTTGTAGTAGAGATGCCCGGGATTGACCCAAAAATTATAACTCACAAGCTTAATGCCGACCCTTTAGTAAGGCCAGTAAGACAAAAGAAACACAACCTCGCCCTGGAACGTTGGAGGGTAGTCGATGAGGAGGTCGGGAACCTCCTCGCGGCAAACTTCATCAGGGAAGTTCATTACCCAAGTTGGGTGGCCAACCCAGTTCTAGTGGAGAAGGCCAATGGCAAGTGATGCATGTGCGTCGACTATACCGACTTGAACATTGCCTACTCGAAAGACTGCTTCCCACTGCCCAAGATTGACCGCCTAGTGAACGCAACCTCAGGGCACGAGTTGTTGAGTTTTCTAGATGCGTATTCTGCTTACAACCAGATTAGGATGGATCCTGCTGACGAAGACAAGACTGCTTTCATAACTGAGCTCGGGCTATATTGTTATAAGGTCATGCCCTTTGGATTGAAAAATACTGGGGCAACATTCCAGCGCCTTGTAAATAAAGTTGTTGAGCCATTGATCGGCAATAAAGTAGAATGTTATGTTAATGACATGGTCGTGAAGACCCAGTTTTCGAACTCTTTGTTGAATGATTTAATTGATGTTTTTCAAATTTTAAGAAGATATAATATGAAATTAAATCCGAATAAATGTGTCTTTGGAGTCACTTCGAGTAAATTCCTAGGCTATATAATCAATTGACGTGGCATCAAGGCCAAGCCGGAAAAAATAAAGGCAATCCTAGATATGAGACCACCCCAGAAAATAAAAGAAGTCCAGAGGCTGACTGGCCGGATAGCTGCCCAAAGCCGATTCATGTCTAAATCGGTGGATGGATGCCTACCCTTTTTTAAAGCTATAAAAAATAGCAAGAACTTTGAATGAGCCGAAGAGTGGCAGCTCACCTTTGACGAGCTGAAAAGGTACTTAAGTACCACACCAATTTTAATACGATATGAAGAAGGGGACGAGTTAAACTATACCTCTCCGCGAGTGAYGAAGTAGTTAGTTCGGTACTGATCAAAGAAGTAAATCGGGTCCAACGACCCAACTACTATGTTAGTAAAGTTTTGTAGGATGCAGAGACTAGGTA
>NW_010729118.1:645311-700440 GCF_000365185.1 Nelumbo nucifera | reverse complement strand
GCTGAGCGAATACCATACTCGGTTTGAGCCACGACTAGCAATCAAAGCCCAAGTCTTGGTAAACTTCGTAGCAGAGTACACGTTCGGCGCAACGACCCCTGAATGGACCGAGCTCGCTCACACGTCGAAGGCATCAACCAATGCGGCACCAGACCTAGTTAGAGTGGTACCAACCTGGGACGAGGAGCACTGGATCCTCCACGTTGACGGCTCATCCAACCAACGAGGAAGTGGTGCAGGACTGATACTGTATGGCCCAAGCGAGGTAAAGCTAGAGTATGCTCTCCGATTTGGATTCGAGGCATCGAACAATGAGGTAGAGTATGAAGTGCTGATCGTCGGGCTGAACTTAGAAAAGGAAATGAAAGAAAAGTACGTCCTCATAGATGGACAGCTGTACAGGAGATCTTTCACGCTCCCCTACCTGCGCTGCCTGCGACCCTTAAAAGCTGAGCTCGTACTTCACGACACCCATGAAGGCTTGTACGGTGGACACTTGGGGGGCAAATCCTCGCACAGAAAGTGTTAAGGCAAAGTTATTATTGGCCTACAATGAAGGCAGATGCACTTGAGCTCGTCAAGAAGTGCAACAAATGTCAGAGGCATGCCAATATCCACCACTAACCTGCTGCTGATTTGAAATACCTTACCAGCCCGTGGCCCTTCGCGCAGTGAGGAATCGACATCCTCAGTCCTTTCCTGCTAGCAATAGGGCAAAGGAGGTTCTTGGTTGTAGTAGTAGATTATTTTACGAAGTGGATGGAAGTCAAACCCCTGGTAACCATCACAACTCGTAACATACAGAATTTCTTCCGGAGAAGCATAGTATGCCGCTTCGGACTACCTCGGGTGCTGATATCCGACAATGGGAAGTAGTTTGAAGATATTAAGTTTCAAAACTGGTGTACCGAGATGGGGATTCAGCAAAACTTCACCTCGGTGGCACACCCTCGGGTGAACGGACAAGTAGAAGTAACTAACAGGTCAATACTTCGCGGATTGAAAGCTCACCTAGCTCGAGCAAAGGGATTGTGGGTGAAAGAGTTGCCCAGTGTCCTTTGGGCCTACCGAACTACTATCAAGACTATGATGGGTGAGACCCCCTTCAATCTCACGTGTGGTACAAAGGCGGTGATCCCGGTTGAGGTCGAGGTACCCACATTGCGATTTGAGGCCTATGATGAGGAAACAAACGACGATGAGCTCCATACCAACTTGGACCTAGTAAAGGAGGTGCTAGACTTGGCCTACATTCGGACTGTGGCCTACCAGTAGATAGTAGCTCGGTACTATAATGCACGGGTCAAGAAGCGACAATTCTGTGTTGGCGACCTGGTTCTCCAAAAAGTTATGGTACCTGAATCCGGCACAGGTAAGCTCGGGCTGAACTGGGAAGGTTCGTACCGAGTAAGGCGGGTGTTTGGGGAAGGCACGTATGAGCTCAAGACTTTGGAAGGGAAGAAGGTACCTCGAGCATGAAACACTGATAACCTAAGAAGGTACTACTTATGAGTCCACCACTCCAAGGTAAAATTCCTCTAAGACCATGGGACCACCGAACTGGTCAAAAAGATGACGAGATGAAGAGAGGACTTTGAGTCACTCCCAGAAGCCTAAGGGCCATGGTACTGAGCTGACAGAAGATCTCGGCACTACAACAAGTCTCAGTCGCCTCTTCAGCATGGGCAGACAAGTCCTAATCGTCTCTTTGGCATAAACACACAAGTCCTAGTCGCCTCTTCGGCATGGGTTGATAAGTTCTAAACGCCTTCTCGGCATAAGCGCGACAAGTCCCAATCGCTTCTTTGGCTTGGGCAAGTGAGTAGCCCGTACATAGACAAGTCGGGTACATACCCTACAGTGTCCATCCACCTCGGCATACAACAATACTGGGTTATTCCTGCTCGAAGTCCAGCTCGTTAGCTTGACACTTCGGGATAACCAATACTTAGAAAAATTTCGAGCAACTAACACTTAGAAAAATTCTTTCACCCAAAAGGTCCTTTGAATCACTATGCTTCATTAACAAAAAGTTCTAAGTACATGGCAAAAAAAAAAGAACAACTACAATGAGCTCGGAGGCCCAGGACATACACTATGTACGGGGGTCCAAGAAAAGAGGCAAGAGGTATCAATAATTTTGGGGCTCTTCGTCCCCAGTAGCAGCGTCGGTGGGCTGATCAGTCTCCATGAGATCGTTGGCGGCATCGGCGGCATCACCTCCCTCATCCCCTTCCACAGTCTCCTCGCCGAAGAGGTCGTTGCTCTCCTCCTCTTCGGAGTCGGGGTCCTTAGCTGCCTCGAGGGCCATCTCCTCGGTGATTTTTGATGTTGTGATGATGCTGAGGTCGAGGTGAGGAAACTCACATCGGGTCAACCACCTGCTGAGCTTGAAGCCTTTGCGGTAGCCCGCCGTTCCGGTCTCGAAAAGCAGCTTGCATTGTTCCGCCGAAGACTTATACTCCTCGACGGCCTTAATCTTCGCCTCCTCCATCGAGCGAAGCAGGATGTCAGTCCGCTCCTTCACCAGCTCCTCGATGGCCTTAATCCTCCTTCTCTGCCATCATAACGGTCAATAATTCTTTCTGAGCTCATGTATCCCTCAATAATTTGTTGTTCTTGTTGCGAGCCAGGTTCAGATCGGAGTGAGCCTTGTGAGATGATTCCTCGGCTTCGAGAGCCCACTTCAAGTTCATCTCGGACTGGTAGACCAGCGCGTGGATAGAAGAAGTCACCTGACAAGAGGAGAAACGAGACATAAGTACTGGGAAAAAATCTAAGTATAGAAGGGTTGAAGGTTGGTTACATACCACCATGCAGTGTGTCGCCACTCTTCCTCCGAGTAACCTCTTCAGGGAAGACCACATCTTTTCTCTTGAGGAGACCAAGCTTCGGGCTCAACACGCTTCGAGTTGGGACGTTGCTGCTCGATGGGATGGCCTCCTGAGATTGTTGGGCCTCAGAGGACATAGTTTCCTCAAGCAATTGGCGTGGGGAAGCCCCTCCTCGACCAGGTCGATTACCGGGGGCTGTTCGGTGTCAACTGGGGGTTTGGAGGAGGTGGCACCAATGCCCGAAGTGGGAACCTCCTCTTGAATACGGACCTTCTTGGAGGCCCTCTTCTTCTTCTTAACCTTCTGCATGCCTTTGAAGAGCTCATCAGTAGAGAAGTCGGCCATGATAACTGCAAGAAAGCAACGAATAGAGTCAGATGCAATATCATCGAAGCAAAACAAAATAAGAGAAAGAGCACAATAGTTAGTGACCTATCAGGAGGACTTAGGCCAGTCTACGCGAGCTTCTCTTCGGTCATGAAGTTCTCAAACTTCAAGCCTAGCTTCACCCAAGCCCAGACTTCCACCCGCACTTTTTTATCGAGCCTAATGCCGAGGTCCTGGATGGCAGGTGTCCAGTGGGTTGGAAAAGGCCACCCTTTGTTAGGGTGGGACTTTGTTAGGGAGCTCGTGTAACAACTTGTACTCGGGGTGTGGAGACATGTAGTAACTACGCCTATGCTCGGACAGAACATAGGCAGAATTCTTTTTGATGGAAATGATCGAGGAAAAAATGTCGAGGTCAAGAGGTCGATTATAGTCATGAAAAAGGGAGATGGTACCTACAATATTGCAAATGAAGTTTGGGTGGAGCTGGTCTATAGTGACGTCAAAAAATTTGACGATCTCAACTATGAAAGGGTGGAGCGAAAAATGAAGGCCAGCTACGAGTTGTTCCTCGAAGACTACGATCCCATCGTGACCGTGATCCCAAGGAAATTGGCTAAGGGAATACTATAAACGAGATCGTTAGGAAGTCTATAACGATCAACCAAGGATAGGAGCCTATCCGCTGTCATTGTAGATGGACCAAAGATGTATGGCAAGCGATCTCGGTGTGAGGAGGAGGCCAATTTGCTAGAAGCTTCTCACTCTCGCCGAGGTGAGTCTACCTCGGATGGATTGGGGTCCTCGTCCTATGCCGAAGTGCCCACCTCGGTAGGATGAAGGTCCATAGTCCGTGCCGAGGTACCCACCTCGGCTCCAGCGGACTCACCACTCCCATCTAGAAGGCTATCTAGAGTAAGGGCAGACATAATGAATAAAAAGGGAACAAGCAAACTCAAAGTGAAAAGAGGCGGAACAAGGCGAACTCACCGAAAGACGAAAGAGGAAGCGAACTACCCCGGATACAAGACGCGAGTTAAAGAACGAATGCGCGACCTCAACTCTTGAATGCACTTTGAAGGACGAAGGAAAGGGGACTTGGGTCCCCCCTATTTATAGCCACCATATCCGAGAACTGATGGCTCAGATCGATGCGATCCTATGGCTCTCGTGAAAACCGGCTGCACTCCCTTCGAGGAAAGATTTCGATTACGCACGGTCTTTGGCATCTGTAGAGTTTATAAACTACGTCGAGTTTGCGCATCCCTGACACGCAATCTGGTTCTTTCCACTAAGCAACATGGGTTACATCGGTCCGACCAAAAAATCGGGAGGTGAACCAAGAAGAAGTCGGGCCAACCTGCTTGCGCTGACCGTGAACTCCCCGCACCGGGGTTGCGACCCCTGGCATGGGGAGTGGGGGGCAATTGATGAGGGGTAAGTTGGCCCAGCTTAGCAACCGAGTTACACGTGGACGCAATCAGTCACAAGGATGACAACTCAGCAAGGGAGCCTTGCCAGCAGCTCAGGAGCTTGAACACCTCGACATAAAGGCACCTCAGCACCCAATTTAGTTCAGGGCCAAAGAACCGAAGTGCCACGTAATTGATTCCAAAAGCTTCTCTAACGGACTCCAAATTCCCCGAGATCACGACGTTTATTGACAAGGCTCATCCTCACTCTGCCCGAATTGGAGGGAATTGATAAACCTTATCAACTAGCGCATTGCTCTCCTTCGGAAACGAAATGGATCTTATTAATGCAGCCCGGAGATCCCGAAGCCTTTTCATAAAATTCTCAACTACTCAACTATATAAGGGCATCGATCCTTAAAGCAAAGGTACGCGTGATTATTTGCTCACTAGCACTCTAGCACTCAAGTATTCAACTTGCATCCACAATACAATACTGACTTAAGCATCGGAGCGGCCTCGTCGAGTTAACCATCCCGGGTTCTCTGATCCTTTATCTTGCAGCTTGGTCCGGCTCACCACGCAACTAGGGTCTAGGTCATCTTCCAGCTAGGAGTATCCAGATCGCGCACTATCAGAATTCGAATTTGATTAAATATTCGAATATTCAATTTGATTCGAATTCGAGCAATTAATTATTAAAGGTAATTGATAAATATATAAAATAAATATTTTACATATATAAAGTGTATAAATATATAAATTATTTATGTAATTTAATAATTTTATATATAAATTATGTAAAACATTTAAATATTTTATATATTATATATAAGAATTAAATAATTGATTGAATTCAAATATTTATTCAATCGAATCAAGTCATATCCAAATTCGAATCCGATTAGCTATTCAATTTGAATAGGATATCTGAATTCGACCAATTAAATATTCAAATTAACTGAATTCAATTCGATTATATTGAATTTCAAATTCAAAATCGGATTTCCAAATATCGTTGACACCCCTAGGTGTACGTGTACCCAAAACCCAACCCATGTTGCATCCTATGTATAGTAATTCCATAAAAAAAATGGGATTATAGTGTAATGATTAGGTGGTGCTACCTCATGAATATCGTGCGTTCAGTTAATCGCTCCATGTGATGAAGCTTCCAATCAACAATGGGCCTATGATGCACCGAATCCACCATGTTGTTCAGTTAGATTGGTGAAGGGGACAAAATTAGGGGTGCTCACAGCTTGGTTAACTGAATCATGGGCCTATTTTGCAAATTAAATTGGTAATATAAGTTTTTGGGAAAGCGGTAAAGTTGAAATCGAGCCAAAGTCAATCGGTTAACCAGTTGATTTGATTAATCGCTAGTTCAATTCATCAGTTTTTTATTTTTATATTATATATCATAAATAAATATATAATATTATATTATAAATAATAAATAATATATTATATATTGTACATATTTATATATAATGCATATATATTCATTTATAATATATAAAATATATATAAATATATAGATAATCTATATTATATATAAAAGTGCAGATGAAGAATGAAAGTGTTTTTAGATTAAAATCACTCTCTATTTCTTTATTTGGAAAAGGGTATAAAAGATATCCCACGAGAGGGATATCTTTGATTGCATGCCTACAACCCTTGAACAACACTATCGTTTGTCCCCTAGAGACAAAAATTTCTGTCACTGGTCTCACTTACCATTTGATGAGGTCTCTCCCTTTCTCTCTCTCATTCAATCGAATAGGCTACAAACCACCCATTCTCCGCTTAGCCTTGAATCAGTGTGGTCCATGAAACCAAATCTCGATGACAATTTTCATTGAGCAATTTCTAAGCAGTGCCAGTTACCCCACAAATAATGTACATTCTCATCAGTGTTCTTTACATAAACATATGATACCACCCGTTTGGTTTCGTGGGCATGAAAAAACACCACCACATCAGTGCTATATAGGCATTGATGTTTATTGCATATAAAGCAAAATGAAATAACTGTTTGGTTTCACTATTGATCAAATAAAAGATAGAAAACTAAAATGCTTTGGTTTTTGTGTATGGGGCATTTGTGAAAACGTCAAATTCTTGTTTCCCCCCACACCCCAGCGTTTCTTGAAACCAAATGCTGATGTGGCACATTTTAATGGGTATTAATCTGAGATAGAGAGCAAAAAACGTTTAAAGTGAAGCCCAACCAAATAACAAAAACATAAAATGTTTAAAGTAAAAAAGTATAAATAAATGTTTAAAATGAAAAAATACAAATAAATGGCCTATCCATAAATGCTCGTGGAACCAAACACATCAAGTATGTGTTTAATTCTGTTTACGTTTTTCCATTCAAATTTTGTACTTTATTTTCTTTCAAAACCGAAAAAAGTAATACTTACAACCGTTTATGACAAGTAGGTGCCACTAGGTGTCACTAGACTCCACATCAGCATAACAGTGAAAAAACACCTGACCGTTTGTGGAAGTTTTAAAAAATAAATTCCCCAAATGGTAGACGTGCACAAAAACCAAAATCCACTTTTATCATTCTCGATGCATATGAAAGAGCAAGAGAGGAAAACTGCTGAACTAGCACCTATGTGGTAGCGTTTATTGAATAAACGCCCACATAACTAAACACCCTGCAATAATCCCTTCCCCATCTCTCAATGACTGAAATTTTGTGCATGCCTTGAGAAGAAGAAAAGGGATCTTGAAATTGTCAGGAAAGAATCCTTTCTCCAACATTTCCCAATAAAACAACAGTTACTCCATTGGGGGCGTTCTTTTTTTGGATTTTGAGAGCAGGAAGTTGGACAATGGGATTTTGGTTCCCATTGACCAAGAATATCATGTTCTTTTTTCAGATTAATGTGAGGACCAGGGAAAGTTTATTTTCCTGGGTAAGTGATACCCATCTCCTAGGTGGGTAAATAACTTTTTCACCTTGGGGGGGGGGGGGAATTCCAACACTTAAATGGGACAAAAATTCTCAATTTAATAATGGATTTTTATGGCTAAAATGGTCATTTTCTTTTTTACTTGGATAAGTAACTTACCGAAAAGCGAACGGGGCCTTAATGTTTTTGGATTCTTTCTGGTTTATACATGAAGCTTTGCTTTAAGATATAATGTGCGCTAACTGTATCAGAAGTTACAGAGGTTTTGTCTCTCTCAAGTGCATCCAGCATAGCTTCAGCCCTACCAATAACATTGTCTAATAAGACTTGGGAAGAAGGTTTTACTGGTTCAGGAACGTCTACGGCACCGAGTGGAGGCCATCATGAAGTTCCTTTCTGTTGGTTGCTCTTCTAAGGTTTGGATCCGCCAAGCGCTATGAGACAGCCTTAATCCTAGTAAAGCTCTTAGAATCAAGGATTAAAGTATAGGTATCGAGTATTGTATGGACAATTTGGATTTGGATACAAATATCTTTTAGAAACACATGGATACGAACAAAAAATATGAAAAACTTGGATACAATAGAGAAGCACATGCAAATTTCATAAATACATTAATAACACTAAATCTATGGTCAAATAACCACAAATAATGTATAAATATATAAGAAATATATATTTAATGGTGTGCATAAAATATATAAATAATTAATAGTAGAATGCACAGATATCATACAATGCATTAATTAAGAGTCCAAGATGGAGTTATTATATTTTTCCTAATTATTATATCAATTATTTTCTATTTTATTATTTTTACATTTTAACATTAACAAAAAAAGTTAACCAAATATTAAATTCCCAAATATAAATTAAATTATCATTTAATAATTTACAAAAATATATAATTTTAGCTTAAAATATATAATTTTAGCTTAAAATATATAAAATTGGTTAAAACTTCTAAGATATATATCATATGCATATTCATAATTCTTAATTATTAAAATAATTATTTGTAATTTTTTTTGAAATTAAAAATCAATTTTTCATATAAATGTAAATTAGTGGATTTGATAAATTCAATTTAATATTATATTCTTGAATATTTTGTAAACAGATTTTTATTTTTTGTAAATAATAAATATATTGTCATTTAATGTAAATTAAAATATTAATTAATAATTATAAAAATATATCAAATTTGTAAGATATATATCATGTGCAAATTAATAAATTTTAAGTAGTAAGGTAATTATTCTACTATTAATATTTTATTTGTATAAATTTCTTGAGATTAAAATCATCTTTTGATGTAAATATACAATTGATAGATTATTTATTCTATTTGGTATAAAATACTAATTTTAAATAATATTTATTTTAATTTTTAATTGGGGTTGTTAAACATAAATATTGATTATTTATTTGGATAGACATTAATAAAAATTGTGTTATTTCATTAAATATCACAATGCATGGCATGGTCAAGTGGTTGGATGAAGAATTAAAGGTTCTTGGCACCATGCGCGTAGTGTTTTGGATTCAAATTATGCTATTAGTAGTGTTTTCATTTTTAATCAAAGACACTACGTGTCGGTCGGTATTAGTGCGTAACGGTCAATACAATGCGATACAAGCCGATGCGCACTCATATCGGTCCGATACACGCTATTTATAGGATACGTTTCCATTCATAATGCATCCTGTATCGCCCTAATCTGATATCGATAAGATTCACCCTGTATCGGATGTATCGTATCGATATTTAAATCCTTACTTAGAATGTGAGGGGAGAACAAGAAATGAGAGAGAGAGAGAGAGAGAGAATGAAAATTAATTGAATTTTAGATAAATGATAATTAGGATAGAAATTGAAAATTAACAAAAAGTAACTATATGGTTAAAAATAAACTTAAATGCTTATAGTAAATGTGCATATGCATTGCACATGGAAATTTTAAATTATAATAACAATTATTATTAAATTTTGTATTCCATTTTCATCATTAACAAAAATACTTCTTACATTTCATACTTATTTTTGTTTAGTATAACAAAAATACAATATTAGAGACACACCTAATTATTTTTTTGTATTATATATTTTATATATTTTAATTTCTTATTATTCAACTATTACATTATTTATTAGCCCATTTGACTCCAAATGGTCGAATTGCTTATCCACCACCAAGAAGGAAGAAAATGGTTTTGTTTTCAAATTACTTTTCAAAATATTTATTTTTATACTATTAAAATTAATGTTATGGATTTAATTAATAGAATTTAATGATGAAAATTTATATCTTAAACATATGAATTAATGAAGGAATGTACCTTAGACATGAGATTTAATGAGAGAGAATAGGAAAATAGCTTTATTTCTAATTGGTTTTAAATTTTACATTACATTTTCATCATTAATAAAAGCATTTCTTATTTATCATATTATTATTGTTTAATATGTCGAATATTATTAAAAATATTTTAATTTTTAATTTATATATATTTTTTGCATTTGATCTATTTTTTAATTTTATTATTTAATTGTGACAACATGGATTGGTCCATTTGATCCAAAATGGTATAATTTTTTACCACCACAAAGATGAAAACACTACTTTTTTATAAGTAATTTTTAAAAGTATAAGATTTTATGTTATTGGAATTATTAATTTTTCATGCATGGATTTAATTAATAGAATTTAATGATGAGAAGAAATAAAATGCCTTAAATTTATGACTCAATGAAGATGAATACAAGTTAATACCTTAAATGTTGAATTTAATGAAAGAAAAATAAATATATTAAATATCTTAAAATGACTTATTTTCAACTCATTTAATATTAATAACTGATTATCCGATTTGTCCTCATTTTTATCAATAAATTTAAATATAAAAAATAAATTTTGTCCTAAAAAATCCAAAAATATCCTTGAGACTAATGCTATTTATGTTTTTTAAAGCAGTATTCGATATCGGATCGCATTCCAAATTCGATTCGAATCCATTCGCATCCGATCCGATCCGTTCGCAGTTTACGCTAAGTCGCTAACCAAATTCCCGACAGGGAACGGAGTCAGAAGAGGCGGTTACATTGTTTAATCTCAGTCGTCCATCTAATTTCCTCGTGCCTATAAATAGTTACCCCCTTCTAACCGCTTTTTGGATTGCTTCCCCGCGTGAAACTCAAGCGGGCTCCGCTCCTTCCCCATCTCTCCTGGTTTTTGGTCGATGGCTGTACCGCCTTATCAAATGTCCTGGAGTTCTATGAGCCTTTCCTTTCCTTTCGAGTTTGAAGATAATTATCTCGATCATGCAGGATTTTTTCAGGCTTTTGAATTTCTCAGATAATTTGACCCATAGTGGTTGCACGGAATGCTATTTTGAGTTGGTTTGATCAGTCTTTTATTGGATTTTTGGGAATGTTGTCTGTTCAACAACATCGTTTCTTTCTTTGATTCAAGACCTGTTTGATTTCGATTTTTGGATTATCTATTGGCAGTGATATGATTATTGTCCTGCAGATGTGCTTATTTGGTGAATTGTTTTAGAGGGTCCTGAGATGGATGGGTTTGCATTAGACTAGAGTTGGATTCTTCTCTGATTTAGCGATCTTTAAATTTGTATTGAGGATAAGTTTTGATTCTCTCTGATTTAGCGGTTTTTAAATCAGCGTTGAATCCTTGTGGTGGTTTTCTTGTTCATCAGGTAGATTGAGTATTCCTTGGCTGCATATATTGGGTGATGGATCATCTATTTGACAAAGAATAAGTTCTCCTCATCTCTTAGCCTTTTCTGTTCCTGAATTTCTCAAGTGTTCTTTTTTTTATACGGATACATACATGCAAGTTTGTCATGAATTTACAGGATTCAGAAGGTTAATTTGAACTGGACATGTCTATTTAGATGCCTATTTCATAAGCGGGTGTTTCTCGGCTATACAAGTTCATATTTAAGCTTATAAGCATGATGATCATTCAGAAGTTCTACATTAGGATCCTAAACCAGTTATCATTCTTTTATAGGGTGATGCGAATTAGGTACTGTGATTGTTGAGGTTGGATGGAGGTTTGAAGATTTTGTTACACAACTTCCTTTTTGTAATTAGTGGATTTAACTGTAAGCAATCATGCAGTCATTTATTCATGTCCCTAGTACCTTCTGCCGTAAAGTTTGTATAAGCTAAATTCTAATCCCAAAGATTGGCATGCTTTATGCTTTTTCATTCACTTTAGTTAATCTTTTATGATTCCAGTTCATTTGGTGGGAGGTTGAATCGGAGGTTGTATTTCCTGTGCAATACAGTGGGGATATGAACAAAGCCTTTGTTGTGGATGTTCTCTTTGGTTTCTCACAAAAGAATTTCTGTGACCGATCAAAAAAAAAGAAAATTATGTGCTTACCAATTAAAAATTATTCTCTATTGAGGGGCTAGAATATTCTCTTTTCAATGTATTTTTGGTTTCTTATGCTTAGGTTTTTTGTGACTTTTTATAAAGAAAAAAGGATTGACAACCCAAATAATAACAAATTTATGCATTTAATGAGGTTTCATAAGAACAATTATGTAATGCTAAGAGCTTTAAGGAGCATGTGAAGTGCTTTGGGTCTGTGATTTTCAGATCTTGTGGTTGTGAGGAGCTTTTGTCATCCAGACTTTTATTTTCTGAAGCCTTTGTAATTGGCATTAATTATTTCTGAAAAGATAGAATATATATTGAGGAAGATAATTGGATTGGGTACTAGTTTGATGTCCTAACCATTTGATTTTTTTCTTTGTTGTTTAAGACAGGTCTGTCCCTGTAATAGAACTTCTAGTTTTCATCTATACTTTCCACCTTTTATCCTCTTCATATCTGATTGATCATTTTGTACATTGAATGGGTTATGGTGAAGTCTGTCTTGAACATTCAGGACTTGGATGGGCAGTTCTTTTTTAGTGAAATTTAACAAGGTTTTATGTGGAATGCCATAGAATCCTAGTTAATGAGAAAGTGTCGTAACTCATTCTGAATGGTCTTGGTTGGCTTTAAGTTGCTGTTCCCGTCCCTTATTCAAGGAACTATTTTTGGTGTTCTCACTGTTGGAGACTTCGAATTGCAACCTAATCTTACATTAAATCAATTGGTCAAGGCCCAAGAAAATGTGTTTGTTTTGCGACATCCAAAGTTTTAAAATGCATTATATTTGTGATCTTCATGTAATGGTAATTGAAACTATACAGATAATAACTATTGCAGAAGAGGGTTTTCTTGGTTATACAGATCTCTATTTAATTGGTATGAGGATCTTTTAGTGGTTCTTTGATTCATCAAATTTTCAGGGCTATACAGAAGAGGGTTTTTGTGGATATACACATAATGACTATTGCAGAAGAGGGTTTTTGTGGCTTATACAGATAATGACTATTGCAAAAGAGGGTTTTCGTGGCTTATACATATAATGACTATTACCGAAGATGGCTTTCGTGGTTATACAGATAATGACTATGAAAGAGGAGGGTTTCATGGCTATACAGATCTCTAACTTTATCTCAATCATCCTTGCTACTGTTGTATTGTGTTGGAAGTCTCTACTGCACTCCATTGCCTCTCAAGTATCTTATGTTTTTTTTTTTTTTTTTTTGTATTGGTAGGATTTATAAAGTTGTTTTTTATTTGATATGGCTGCTTTGATAAGTCATACTACATGAAATAATTTACTTGAACATATGAATTCTAGCATTTCTATATTTTTTTCTTATTCACTTTGATTTTTTTTTATAGGATATCAGTCTGTTCAAATTTCACATGGTAGTGAATTTCAGTGCAAAAGGCTTCTTGATGCCAAGTGTAGGTTCTTGGTAGTTGTTGCTTCTTAGTGCTGTTTTCTTTGGATTAAATGGTTCTTAGGGATGCCTCTAATTGGTAGAGATTAAGATGTCGAAACTTGTTCTTACTTATGGTTTCTTATGAGTTTTGTGGATGACTTCAGCTTTTTTTGCTACATTATCATTTGTGGTTCCAATCTACTCTGTAGAGGTTTTAATTCTAGTTTGGTTCTTTCAGTCTTTATTCTCTGCCATTCGCCTTTAGAAATTGGTACATGTATTTGGTTTATTATTATTTCCATTTGCTTGTTACTGATGGGATTTTTTAAGTTCCTGGAATGTTCATGTGTTGCTGGGTTGTGATTGCATTAGACTCTGTCAGTCTATGTCATATCTTAGGTGATTTGATCCATTTTGGTTGATGAATTTTCTGCCTTGCTTGGATTTGATTTGGTCTGTCATTTTGTGGTTTTGACAACTTTTTTTTTTTTGTTATTTCTTTGTCTAAGATTGACTCAAGACGTTTTTATTTTGACTCGAGATGGACTGGTATCTTTTCTAAAACTCGTGAGTGTGGATTCTTCTTATATAATGTACAATTCATGAGTTTTTGGTCCTAGTTATGATATCGTCATGTTAGTCAGTTTTGGATCTGCTTTGAATAACCATTTTGGTTTTGTTGTTCTGCAGGGGTATTGGGAATTTCTGTATTTATGCTTTGGTCTATCTTACAATTATTGATAAAGAGATCCTGTAATTAGGCAATATCTATGCTCAAAACGAGTTTATCATTTCTTCCCTCATATGTTCTCCTTGGCACTTCAATTTCTTGATGATTGGTTCCATGGTAATGTCCTAAGTTCTGGGTTTTTTTATAGTAAAATAAGATTGATTAAAAGAAAATGGAAAGAATAAGATAAGGTGACATGAAATCACCCAAAGGAGAAAGTAAAACTACTCAATAACAAAGTCTCACCTCTACTCATACAAATAAAAAAATCCAAAACACCCACAATAGAAAGCAAAAAACTCCAAGCCAAAATAGAAAATCCTTGTGTCACCAATCAGAATCAAAAGTAGCAACAGCCTCATCCACCCTCAATCTTCAACTCCAACCTTTCACTCACCTAACATACAATGGTTTCCCAAAATCATTAACCCCTATCCATCTCTCATACAACTAAGACACCCTACTGATGAAAACTAGACTCCATATTGGCCCTACTCGTTTTCATGTCCACTAGCTGTCCTGCTTTATTGGCTTGATTAGAATCCAACACGATTCTCCTCTTATTAACCTTCTTATGTTGTCGTAGATTCTAAAGCATTTGAAGCTTGACATGAGAGATTGAAGTTCCCATCACATCTCAAAACTGGTTTTGTGCTGATTCCCATTTAATAAATCAATATCAAATAATTGAATAGCCATGGTTGGACCTTCGGGAAAGTGCAAGTTCCATTATTTTGAGTTTTGCCATTCTCGTATGATTCTCTCTTGGTTATCATATAGTTCTCCTAATTATTACTTTACATACTCATGGTATGGATTCTCAGGATATTGAAGTGATGAAAGGTGACTTGTTTTGAAGGACAACAAGATATAAAAGCCATCCATACAGGGGTATTTTAGAGTATGCTTATTCTCACCAAGTTTTATCTGAAAAAAAAACCTAATTCTATGATATAAAAACTAGCCTTTCTGCTAGAGTTGTAAACAGTTGATGGAGAATTGTAATTGGATGTATAAAAATGTGGAACCATGTTTCTCTCATGACATGAAGGTTGGTTTCTGTTGGATGTAGGAATATGGATAGCATCACCTTGGCATCCCTAGCTCTATTGGTTATGTTTTAACAAAGGTGAGCTAAATTAATCTGACAAGTATTTTTCAATGGTGTGTCTGTGAACTTTTGACAATGTACTATTTTGATGTGATATATATCCATTTTCAGAACTATGTTTTGCAAGTATATCATGTTGTTTTAGGTGAATTGCCTTGTTCATGTCAGTATAAAAAAGGCCATTTACCAATTTTGCTCCTGACTATTTGTGGTTTTGCGGTTTTGATAAGGGTGGACTGAATGCCAGACCTAAGCTATTGAATTTTGGTATGAAGTGGCTCCTGCTGGACTGAAACCTGCATTCCCATGATTTTACTATCACGATTCGTGATTCTCATCTGGGACAATGTAGTTATTATAGTATATAAAATAGGGCAAAATAGTCATGGAAAAGCTCTAGATGGACATGTTATCGGAGGAGAAGTCTTGCTCCGCTCTATCTTGATTTCAAATGCAATGCAAAATTAACATTGTCATTTCACTCTGTCCAATTTCAAGGAAAGTTATTGTATGGGATGAAAAATGATGCAGTTATTAAGCAATTGCATTGCTTGATCAACTTAGTCATTCTTCCACAGCTTGTTCACTTACAATCAGTCTCATCATCTAATCTCAATCACAACGGTCAAAGTGCTTAAATCCTGGAAGGCAATGACTTTGAAATCCCTTATTGTGGGTTGCATTTGTCTTCAGTTAATTTTGGGAATCTCTTTTGATCAGGATGATTAGTTATTTGCATATGGTTGCATCACAATAAGGACCTTTACTCATTCCATTTTTACCGGCAGCAGAATGGTTATTGTTTTGTAGATATGGTGAATGGTTATTGAGAGTGCTGATATAGATATAGATGAATCACTTCTTTTTATTATATTGTATCATCATCAAGACATGCTCTATTTATGTTTTGATTGGCAGCAGAATGATTATTGCTCTGCACATTTGTGGAGTTGAATGGTTTCTGAGGATTCTGAGATATGCTATACTTTGAGTTTGTGGATTTTCTCTAATCTGATGTTGAGGTAGTTTAATGTTTAGTCTTGATTTCTCTTGGATTGATCTGGTTTAATATCAGTGTTGGATCCTTGAGTTGGGTTGCTTGTTGTTGATTGTGATCTCTGGAAAAATTTTCTGGTTTAGTATTTGGGATTCAGAAGGTTGGTTTTATTTGTAAGGTGTTCGCATGTCTATTCAGGGATCAAGTTTAATGCATAATATCTGTGAAAATTTACATAGTATCTCAAACTATTAATTGATTTTTCTGGTGGAATGGACAACTTTTGGTGCAAGACCTTTCAGGTTGATTAGAGGTTTTGAAGTATACCATTTTCTTTTTGTTAGTTAGACCAACGTTAATGATAATGAAGACTATACAGATAATGACTATTTTAGAAGGGGGTTTATATGGCTACACGAATCTCTAACTAGTTGGTATGATGATCTTCGTGTGTTCTTCCATTCATCAAATTTTCATGGCCACACAGAAGAGGGTTTTCATGGCTATACAGATAATGATATTGCAAAGAGGATTTTTGTGGGTACAGAGAAGTGGGTTTTCATTGCTATACAGATCTTTAACTAAATTGGTATTATGACCTTTGGGTGATTCTTCCATTCATCAATTTTTCCAGTCGGTAATCCTTTCCGCCGATGTTTTGCGCCAAAAGTCTCTATACAGATAATGACTATCATGGACGAGGATTTTTGTGGCTACACAGATAATGAATATTGCAGAAGAGGGTTTTCATGGTATTACAGATTGTTTTGTGTAGGTAGGGAATTTAAAAACAACGGGCAGACGATTATTTAATCCATGCCTCTCAAGTGTGTTATTTCATTTTTGAGATTGGTTGGAAGTTGGGTTTTATTTGACATTTCTGCTTTGATAAGCCATACTACTTGAGGTAGTTTACTTGATCATACAGATTCTAGCATTTCCGTATTTTTTTTGGTATTATTAACTATGGTTTTTTATAGGATATCAGTATGGACAGTGCACAAGGCTTCTTGATGCCAAGTGTTGGTTCTTGGTAGTTGCTGCTTCTTAGTGCTGTTTACATTGGATTAAAATGGTTCTAATGGATGCCTCTAAATGGTAGAGATTCATTAAAGATGATGTTGAAATTCATTCTTACTCGTGGTTTTTATATGAGCTTTGTGGGATTCTTTCTGCTTTTTTTGGTGCAGTTCACATTACCGTTTGTGGTTCCAGTCTGTTCTGCAAAGGTTTAATTTTGACTCCAGTTTGGATCTTTGAATCTTTCCCAATTTCCATTATATTGTCAATTATGGGCATATTTAAGTTCCTTCCATGTTCATGTATTGCTGGGTTGAGATTGCATCAGAACTCCATCAACTGTGGCATATCTTAGGTGATTTGATCCATTTTGATTCTTGAATCTTCCATTTGCTTGGATTTGATCCAATATGTCATTTTGTGATTTTGAAAACTTTCCTTATTATATTTTTGTCTTAGGTTGAATCAAGACATGTTTGGTTTTATTTTTGACATGAGATAGACCGGTTGCTGTTCTAAAAATGATGTTGTCAAGGTTGGTTTCCTAAGGACCTGATGGTGGGGGGGCTTCCATGTCAATGAGTATTGATTCTTCTATTATTATATACAATTCATGAGTCAGCATTTGGTCCTAGTTATTATATCTTTTTATTAGTCAGTTTTGGATCAGCTTTGAATAACCGTTTTGGTTTTGTTGTTCTACAGGGATATTGGGAATTTCTATTTTTATGCTTTGATCTGTTTTACAAACAATGATCAAGAAATTCCGTTCTTAAGAAATATCTATGCTCACATTAATCTGACATACAATGAGTTTTATCATTTTTTCCTCATGTTCTCCATCTCCCTTCAATTTCTTGATGGCTGGTTCAATGGGCTTCTTCTGTTGTTGTGGATCCTAAAGCATCTAAAGCTTGAAATGAGAGATTGAAGTTCTCGTTCAATGTTGTTCAATCTTTGTTACCATTCGACTTTTTTCTGCTTCTCATTACCTAAGCAGCACCAAATAATTGGATTGCCATGGTTGGTCCTATGGGAAGTGCAAGTTCCCTTATATTTAATTAGTTTTGCCATTATCATATGATTCTCTCTTGGTTTATCCTATAGTTCTCCCAAAGATTACTTGGGATACACATGGTAAATCCGTTATGGATTCTCTGGATATTGAAGTGATGAAAGGTGTCTTGTATTAAACAAGAAATGGTATGAAAATTCATCCATACAGGGATATTTTTTGTGTATGTTTATTCTTAGCAAGTTTTAACCGAAAGGAACCTAATTATATGACATAAAAAGTAGCCTTTTTGTGCTTGGGTTGTGAGCAGTTGATGGATAATTGTAATTTGACAGGGGATTGGATGTACATAAATTCTGAACCATGTTTCTCTCATGGCATGAAGTTTGATTTCTATTGGACACAGGCATATGGATAGGTATTGCATAAGGGGATTCACCTTGGCATCCCTAGCTCTAATGTTTTAATGAGGATTAACTAAATTAATCAGGCAAGAATTTTTTAATAGTTTATCTGTGTATTTTTAGCAGTATAATTGGACATGTTATATATATTCATTTTCAGAACTATGTTATGCAAGTGTTACGTTTCTTTTTTGGCATGAGGTGGCTTATCACAGACGTGAAACATGCATTCTCATGCTTGTCAGCCCAAGATTTTACTATCATGATTGGTATTTTTCATCAAGGACAATATAGTTGTTATAGGATATAAAGTTAGTCAAAATAGTCATGGAAAATCTATAGCTCCACATGTTATCAGAGAAGTATTGCAGCCCTCCATCATTGTTGCATGCTGTCCAATTGCAATGGAAGTTCTTGTATGTGATGAAATATGATGTGGCTGTCTGATCAATTGCACCACTTAATCAACCTAGTCTTCCTTCCACAGCCTGTTCACTTATGGTCAGTCTCACTATCTGATCTCAACAGTCCAATGCATATAAATCCTAGAAGACAATGGTTTGCAGCTCCTCTACTGTGGGTTTCACTTGTGTGCCTGTTCACTTATGGTCTATTTCACCATCAGATCTCAATAGTCCAATGCATCGGAATCCTAGAAGGCAATGGTTTTCAGATCCTCTTTTGTTGGTTTCACTTGTCTTTAGTTGGTGAGTTGGTTCATGGTTATTGAGAGTGTTGATATAGATGAATCATTTTTTTGCCTTGTGTCATCATCAAAACATGTTCTCTTTTGTTTTAATTAGCAGTGAATGATTACTGCACTACACATCTATGGAGTTGTACATGGTTTTTGAAGATTGTGAGATATGATAGACTTTCAGTTAGGATTCTTTTCTTATTTGACATTTAGTTTTGATATTTCTTATGATTTCACTCGGATTGAGCAGTTTTAACATCAGTTTTGGATTTTTGAGTTGCTTGCTTGTTATTGACTGAGATTTTTGGATGAATTTTCTGGTTTATATAGACAAACTACAGGTTCTTGTATTGTAATTGGGATTCGACACGTTGATTTGGACTTGACATGGCTTATATATGCCGAATTCATTAGGTGATTCTCATGGCTGTTCAGATTTCTATTTAAATTTTATGCATGATGGTTGAGAACTACATAGCTGTTTGGTTTGAAGGAAAGAGTAGGGAATGGAAGGGAAATGCAGGGAAACCTATACAAGATTTGTAAAGGTTTCCCTTCCTTTGCCTTCCTTTCCCTACCTTTTCCTTCAAACCAAACATAGTCTAAATATATTAGTTGATTTTTTAGGTGGACTGGGTTTTTTTATTGGGTACAATACATTTCAGGTTTTTTAGAGTTTTTGGAGTATTTTTTACCAATTAGAGCGGATTTAATTTCAAGCAATCACAGTCATTTATTTATATCTGCAGTAAAGTGGGTGGTAAAGATTGGATATTATCTGAGTGTCTGCTCGTCTGTGCCCTCTAGTTGTATCTTTGGTTTATTCCTGAACTTATTCAGAAGGTTGATTTGATCTGGACATGGCTATATAGATGATCGATGCATAAGTGGGTTTTTGTGGCTTTCAGATTCTATTTAAGTTTTATGCATAATAATTCAGAATTTCCATATGGTACCTCAGTCTGTTAACTTACTCAGTAGGTTATAGTAGGTCTGTTGTAGATTATGTAGGATGCAGAAGGTTTACTTGAGCCATTGAGCAAAAAAAAGACTAATATAGATAGTGATATTGGAGAAGAGTTTTTTTACGGCTATGCAGATATCTAATTAAATTGTTATTGTCATCTTTGTATGGTTCTGTGCAGCCTCTTATTCATCAAATTTTCAGGTAGGTTATCACTATTTCAAGCTTTTTATGGATTTTTACTGATGACATGGTTGTCAAATTAGCCTAATCACTAGGATGGTCCAATCTGATGAATAAGGGGACCGTAAGGTGGTTTTGAGCTGGCTAGAGGAAAAAAATGTGGGTACCTGGAATGCTTCGACAGATGATCAAAGAATCCATTGCATTGCCATCTAATCTGAACTGCTTGTTCAAATGGACACCTTGATCATCTACCTCAATATCTGATCTTTTGGCTCAAGACTGATTTGACTAGGTAACGACTTTTATGGGGGATTCTTGGTCCAGGCACTAATGTAAATCTGAGTTAATACTAACAGATTCATTGAATTGTGAGCTTCATGCTTATTGTACGGTTTTCTTGTAAGCTTCTGGATATGGAGTTGTTCTGAATTAATACAAATTTATTGTTATTGAGGATAATTTAGCTATTATGGCATATAAAGTATATCAAAGTAGTCATAGAAAAGCTCCTCTAGATGCATACTTTATTGGAGGAAGTATCTTGTATCACCTCTATCCTGACAGCCACTTTGAAGCAACTTAAGCCTCACTGTTGCACATTATCCAGGTACAATAGAAGTTCTTATATGGGATGAAATGTGATGTGGCTATCTAATCTCAGTTGTCAATCCAGTCATCCACAGCCTATTCATCTGCCAGTCAGTTTCACTACCTAATCTCAATATTCCAATTGCAACAAAATTCTATAAGGCAGTGGCTTGCAACCCCTCAACTGTGGGTTTGACCTGTCTTTTGTTGGTTTCGAATTCAAGAGTTTCTCTTTCCTTTTTGATTGGAAGCAGAAAATTATTATTGCTCTACAGAAACAATGAAATGGTACATGGTCTTTTACTTTTGAGAGTGCTGATATTTCTCTTCTCATTTTGATTAGCAGTGGATTGATTATTGCTTTGTAGATCTGATGAGTCAGTGCTTGGCTTTTGAGGGTTCTGAGATGTAAGTGTTTCCCCAATACATTTAGTTTGGATTATTCTCTTGTATAATGATTGCCAAGCAAATGTTGAGACTTTTTTCTTTCCGGAATTTTTCCACTCCTTAATCCTATCAGACAAATTGCAGGTTCTATTGTTAATTTTCAGGTTCAGAAGGCTGATATGATCCAGATAGTGATAACTAATCCATAGGGGATTTTCATGGTGCTATTGAGTTTCTTAGTCTTGTTTTATACATGATTGAGTGGTTTTTTAATCCATTTATCAAGTTTTCAGGTGGACTGGGCAAATTTGGTAGAAAGTGTGTTGGTTTGTTGGGAGGTTCTTAGTTGTTTTTTCTTGGTACAATTTGCCTTTTGCTAATTTTAGCAGATTTAATTTCAACCAATCTCTATCATTTATTTTTGTTTGGCGATTGGATATTGAGTTTCTGCATTGTTCATGTCTGCTGGTTAACATCTGTGGTTACAGTTTTTATTGGAGGGAGGTTGAATTTGAGTTTGATGTTTGTTCCATCAATGATCATCTTTGCCTATTATTGATATAATTATATAATTATACCCAATTTTCATACCTTTTTTTAAGCCTCTCTATTATTGTGAAACCAATTTAATGTGTCTGCCAACTATTGCTTTTTTAAGTTAAATAAAAATCCTAGAAGGTACTATAGTTTCCTTGTATCAGAGTTTATTAATTGGTTCTTGTGGTTTGTCAGACATGCATATGAGCTGACATACGCCTGGGGTAAGGCTTTTACATCCCCTCATTTGGTTTCTTCTATGATTTTAGTAAAATTTTAGGTGGCCCCTCCACCGGGAGTAAATTTTGCGGTTACAAAAAATCCTTGAAGGTATCGACTTTGCTGGCCCTCCATTTTGTCTGAGTTTGATCCCTATTTTGTTGGTTTTTGGGAGTCCTGTTTATTTTAAGGTCATAGTTTCTTTGCATTAGATTGTATCAGAGCCAAGATCATGGTTGGGTTTGCATTAGACTACTCATTGGATTCTTATCTGATTTAATAAACTTTTAATCAGTGTTTTGTCTTGGTTTCGATGTCACTTTCTGAATTTATTGATGCTTTATTCCTTTTACGTGGGGATAGATATATGACAAATTCTGTTGTACATTTTCAGGATTCAGAAGTTTGATTTAAACTATAC
Source organism: Nelumbo nucifera (assembly GCF_000365185.1). The sequence continues at coordinate 677,843 of NW_010729118.1, read as the reverse complement.
ATGGATATAATGAATAAGTGAGTTCTTGTGGCAATTCAGATTCCTATTTATGTCCTGTGTGATAATTGAGGATTTCTCTATACTATCTCAGTATGTTTATCAAATTTTTAGATGATCTGGGCAAACTTTCATCACCAGGTTGTATTGAAGTTCATTATCAATCAACGAAAATGCCAAGTTGCTTTATCCATATCCTTATTTCATCTTTTGTGACTACAGTTTACTTTAGAGGAGTAGGTTTAGTTTAGGCTTAAAAAAGATAAAGAAGTTGAATCGAAAAGGAAGTGTTCTTATGTTATTTCCTTATTCCCATGTGAATTGGCTTGTCTATCTTCTTGGATAGCAATTATTTTGATTGGTAATTGTCTACTTCATTAACATCTGCTAAAAAAAATCTTACAAAATGTCCCAAGCATAGTCCATAGGAGGTTTTGCCTCAGCAACCGACCCAAATATATCATTTGTGTTGACTAAAACTATAGGTTAGATTCCCCGTTAGTCATCCCCTAATACAAAGTCTTTTAACAACCCTTACACTGTACCCCATGTGTTACAATGCTATACTCTTTTGCATTAGATTGAATAGTTAATCATTTCTTGCTTTCTACTAGATGTGAACTTCCTATCGTCAGCTAAACCAGCTTAATCTACTTTTTTTGTTGAGTTGTGACTTGAATTCCAGTTTGTAGCCTGCTTCAAGATTCAACCCAAAGCTTGTGGGGAAGAACTCAAATGGAAATTTTCATTAAGGTTTGTGGTTGATTCCAATCCGCTTTGTATAATGGGTCTATTATGTAGTTTTTTTTGCAGTGGTCCAGTGGATTTACTTTGTCTCTACAACACAGATCTTTTTTTTTTGGCTTTGAGATGTTATTTAACTCTGTATTCCAACTTTTATTTAGTGGATTTCTACCTTCTCCTCCGTGGACGTAGGCCAAAGGCCGAACCACGTTAACTTGTGTGGTGTTATCTTCTCATCATCTTGTTTTTGCTTCGTTTTGTGCCATCACGAATCATCATACATGCTGTCACGCTCAATTAATGCAAGCCAGATCACCCATCAGAAAAAATGCTCAATTAATTGGCAACCCAATATAGATTTTTTCTGCTCCATTTGCAGTGTAAATCCAAAGTGGATGCAAAGCTTGTGTTTGGTCTATTGCCACCAATACTAGCAACGTTCTCGGTACTATTGTTGATTCTTCACAGAACAGCAAATTTGGTGTTTCTGTTATAAATGTTAATACCTAATTTAATGTTTATATTTTTTTATGAACCGTTTAACATTTATCCGGATAAGTGCACTTAACCATATTCTTTTATTTCTCATGTAAATAAAACAATGACATTTTAGTCATAAAAATTTATTATTAAAAAGGGTTTTTTATCCCATTTAAGTATTGGCAACTTTCCCCATAGGTAGGAAAGTTAATTTATCCACCTAGGAGATGAGACCCAAGAAAATAAACTTTTCCTGGTCGTCACATAAATTTGAAAAAAGAATATGGGATTCTTGGTTAATGGGAACTAAAATCCCATTGACCAACTTTTTCCCCTCAAAATCCAATAAAAACAGAATTTCCCCTTAGTATAAATGATTATTTGATGGTATCAAGACAATTTATCAAAAATTTGTATTGAACAACACAAAAGGTTGCAAATAGAAATGGCAATGGTACCAAACATAACAAAATTTTGCTCCTGTTTCGGCATTTGTTCATAATTGGATGCTTATCTAATACAATATTTCTGCCTTGTCTTATTTGCACTCACTTAGCAAAGTAAAATTCTTTATCCCAGAAATTGATGCAAAATTTGCATCACCATTCTCTTACCTCAATTCTCTTATATAAGGTGTGGAGACTACATCATAGGGAGAGAGAGAAAGGGGAAGATCGCTGATTGCTATTTGGGACGATGAACATTAATTACCCATAAACAGGCAAAGTTCGAAGTATTGGCCCATATCAACCCTGGGACCCCTCCAATACTCCCCTATAGTGAGTGTATCGGGGGTCTGACCAATTCAGGGGGTGGAGTCTTAAACTGATCCCCCTGAACCGATTTTGAAAAAAAAGTAAATAAAAAGGTATCAAAACACCCGATACGCCCCTACCAGCATATCAGGCGTATCGATATTTTGAACCTTGCATTTAGGGGTATTTTGGTTATGAAAATTGCATTTATGCCGACATGGACAATTTCTGCTGATGAACATTATCGATAATGTTACGGATTGGTGAGTTTTGAAAAATAAAAGCTTACTGACATGGGGTTACTGGACGTTTTGAAAACTTACGATAAATTTAAGAGAAATACTGAAAAATCATGGTAACCAGAGTTTACACTCATCCTATTTGCACTCTTACACATTTACACCAGTGCAAATGAAACGCACTGCAAAGTGCAAACAGTGTCTTCCGCACTACATTCCCATAGAAGATGATAAAAGTCCCGCTGCACATATATAAATTCATTCATACCCCCGTTCAAACATATACATCTAAAAAAGTGATAAACTCAAGGTGCTCAATACTCTAATGGAACAAATCATAACTTTTATAAATAGTGCAATTGAAGCAGAGCTACATCGAGCTTAGTGAGAAGGAAATGATTTGACGGTCCAATAATAAGCTTCATTTTCAAACTCAAAGCCCTATGCTTAGCCAAAGGATATAGAAGACCCAACTCCATCACAAAGTAGGCTGGTCCAGTGAAGAAAATAAACCAGGGAACCTGGAGATCTGCAGTCAAAATTCAACAAAACGTGCATCCAAAACCTTCATTGGCACGACAACTTCCAACAGCCAAGCAATATGAATTTGTTGGTGCAATACTTGGCACATAGCCCTTACCACTTGGCATTGAACCTGAAACCAATAAAAATTTCTGTCCAGCCGCAGGGACTTGGTGAAAATGTTAGATACACCGCATTTCGTTGAGAAAGAAGAAGGTCACGCAAAAAATTAATATAGAACTTTGAGTACAAATCTGGCACTGTGGTGGCTAAGGCCCTTGAAGAATTAATTGGATGTACACCAACCACAACTGAAATTCCAACAAGATATGGATGCCTTATAAATCATAAATTATAATTATGAAAACACAATGAACCACAATGATCCAAAAGAAGATTTGCATTGATAGCACAAGCTGACAATGCAACTGGAACCAGCAAATACAGATTTCCCTGCCAAAACGATATTCATTATTCATACTAGGAAGGGAACTGATTTTCCACATCAAGTAATTCTTCCATACTCCTTTCTTGCATAGGACAATGGTGGAATTGTGGTGATGGGATGCAGAGCCCTCCGTCCTACAATAGAAGTCGGTATCATCCAAAATGGCATAAGAAGTCCATGCTCACAAAAATTAAAAAAAAAAAAGTGAAGATTAAAAAAATCTCAAAGAACAATAAACTCTATAATTAAAATTCCTAGTATGGGAGTTAAAGGGTAAGAGTTCTTACCCCAATTCATCCCATCGGTAAATGTGCTATTGCTAGGAGAGTTTGAAGTCCCTGTGTTACAGTTGGGTAGAGGGGCCTGAACCTTAGGATGACCCCACTCGGTGCCGTGAGCAAATGTTGAGTGCCCAGGGTTCAATCGCTGGGCAGGTTGCTGCCCCAATCTACTTGGATGGTTTAAGGAGAAATGAGACATGAGATGTGAAGGCTTTGATAATGCACGTGGGTACCCAGCATACATATCATGGGCTGAAAGTGGGCTTCCCATTTCTACATGTGAATATGATCGGACAGGTCCATTTGTTCTGTATGCATTGCAGAAAAGCATGAATATACACTAGAAAAAAATGAACTCTACTCAGAAATTGACAAAATTGAGAACTTCTAATCTACTGCAAGTTGATACAGTGTTACATTCAGTATTTGAATATTTTACACAACATGCAGGTAAGCAACATATATGCAACTATTTGTTAAAAGCAATATTAAATGTATAAATTTGGGTGAGAGGCACCTTCAAGAGCCAGAATAAAGACGAGGATGACACAGTTACCTTTGGATAGACAAGCTTGAGCTTGTCTGCGCCTGGTTAGGATTGTGGCTGAATCTTCCAACTCCAGTCATTGGAACTGCAGAATCTGAAGCATGACAAAGGTGCAATCCATTGCTGAACTCAGATGTTACAGAGCTTAAATCAGAGCCATCCTCTTGCAAAAGAAGTTCATCACTGATGGAGAGAGGATCCAACAACAAACAAACACAAGTTAATTACAGGTTTTGGTTAAACAAAAGGCCTGAACATATGTAGAACCCAACACAATTTCTTGGTACCTATCCAAGAGTATCCGGTGACTCAGCAAAGATGAAATTTTGGATGCTAATAAGCATACAAACACACACGAGTTAATTAGATTTATAAAGAGCAGCCCAGTGCACAACACTCCTGCCAATGTGGGCTCTGGGGAGAGACAGATGTACACAACTTCACCCCTGCACATACAGAGGGGCAGTTTCCAAGATTTGAACCCTGGTCAACCAGATTGCAATGGAGCAACCCAACCATTGAGCCTAAGGCCCACCTTCAGTTAAATAGATTTATGATTTATTTATATATGAATAATGACAACATGAGATCGTAATACATATAAACCAGTGTTTTAAAATGTGTTGGAGGGATATGCATGGAGGTGAGGTGCTAAGAAAATGCCTGGATGAGTACAGTGGAGGCATAGAGATGTTTGAGGCATACACCTCCAATATAGAGGCACATGCCTCCAATAGCATACAAGATGCCTCAAATGCTTTTACTTTAGTAAATTTTCTATAATAAAATAATAAAAGTGGAGGAACTATTTTATCATGTTCCCATTAACATATTAACATGAAACAGAGGATAGAAACACTCCAAATTTGTTTATTGTAATATTATAATAAATGTTATATGTAGAAGTGGGAGGACCATAGCTTTGATTTCGATTAATGCATTACATTCATTTGAACATGAGATGAAATACTTGTTTATGTTCTTGGGGAATCCTCATTTACCCCCACCTCACAATTTTTTACTTCATCATACAGTTGGGAACAGTGACAATGGGAATGGGGGAATTGAAGCCAATACGAAGGGGGTATGGTGTGATAAGTGGGGATGTTGGAAGTTTTAAATTCTTGTGAATGTATGGTGAAGTAAAAATTTCTGGGGTGGGTTTCAGTGAGATTTCCCTTATGTTCTTTTTGGCAATCCACCTGTTTATTGAAGTGTCATACATACATACATATGTGTGTGTGTGTTGGACAACCCAATTTTGGGCGACAAACCACCTGACTTTATAGGAGAATATGTCATAACTGTACCCAATACAATCTCTCCCAACTTTGTAAATAATATATTGATGGTTGATGACACTAAATTAGACGATGATACTTTAATTCTATATTTAAATGTGATGGCTTTATTATTAGAAATCACAATTATGATGTTTTTTAATTTCTCATAATTTTTCTTTTTTTTATGGGATATTTACTACTTTTTTTTCATGTATTTTATCTTATTTTAATTAATTATTAATTGACTTGGGAGGCTCATGCCTCTTGTATTCTGGTTTATAACTCCTGCCTTAGGATGGTAGAATGACTCACATCACACCTCTATATTTTAAAATATTGGTGCAAACAAATAACAAATTTTAATGTTTTCAAGAATTAATACTAATAAAATAAATATTTAAATAGAGCAATTTCATATGAAGTTAGCAACTAAATAAGAATACAATTTTATATTCTAGAAATTTAAAATAGAAAATCAAAGAGAAAAAAGAACAAAAGTTGAACCATTGTTTTATTTAATGTGTAAGAGAGAGAATAGAAAAATTAAATGAAAAAGAAATATCTTTATCCTTCCCTTCTTTCTTTTTCTCTTCTCAAAAATCCTTGGATTTTTTAAGTTTCGATAGTGAAACTTCAAAATGAAATATAAACATATATTATATAATAAATTGCATTAATACACATATTAGTAAGATGTACCATAGTAATAATATTAGAAATTAGACCAAGCACCCACGTAGATATTTTTTTATTGAACTATAACCAAAATAGTAAATTTTAGTGTACAAAATATACATTCACCCACCAGAGAGAAAAAAGTTTTATTTCCTCGCTACTCTTTTCCTTACAACTGTGCGTAGAAAATTTGATCTCACCCCACCCCTTGTTTAGCTAAGGCATCAGCCATTTTGTTTGTTGCCCTTTGTACTTGTAATCAGTCATGGAATAATCAAGAGAGAAGAGAGGAAGGAAGAAGAAGAGAAAAAAATAGAAGAAGTTGAACTACGTTAGTGGCTGCACCCACTTCACCATATATATTAACTAATAATAATTAAAGAGTAGTCCCTCAAAATAAGTCTAATTACAGAAAAACCCCTAGCGCCATGAACATATTCAAAAAACACCCTTGACAACACTTCCCCTCAAGTTGGGTTGTAGATATCATGCATACCCAACTTGATACATAGCTCTTCATGGTGCATGGAATTCAATCCTTTTGTAAATACATCAGCCACTTGATCTCTTGATTCAACAAACAGTATACAAATTTCACCCTTTCCACTTTTTCCCAAACAAAGTGCTTGTCAATTTCAATGTGCTTGGTTCGCTCATGGAGAACCAAGTTATGAGCAATACTAATAGCCAGCCTTGTTATCACAGTACAATGACATAGCATCTGACTTCCACATACCTAGCTCGGTAAGGAGGTTTTTTAACCATAACAATTCAACAATACCCTGAGACATATCTCTATACTCGGCTTCTGCACTTTGCCACTACAAACTGTTTCTTACTTCTCCAAGTGATAAGATTTCCTCCCACAAAGGTACAGTAACCAGTAGTAGATCTCCTATCATCAATAGAGCCAGCCCAGTTAGCATCTGTGTATCTTTCCACCATCATATGACCATGTTTAGTGAAGAGGAGACCCCTACCCAGGTGTCTTTTTAGATAGGCTAGAACTCTGAGCAGCCTTGAAATGAGCAGGTTTAGGTGAGTGCATATACCGATTCAGAACACTTGTCATGGAAAGATAATAACAACCTTCCAATGAGTTTGATATTGATGAACATCTGAAACTATCTCCTCACAACTTCCAAGTTTATGACTTGGATCCATGGGAGAGTCAACAGATCAAGAATATACTTCCGTTGGGAGATAAAGATACCCTTGTCAGATCAAGCAACTTCAATGCCAAGAAAATATTTCAAAGGACCGAAATCTTTAACTTCAAACCAAGGTTTGAAATTTCGATACATATCAGGTTGTATCGGCCAATACGTATCGTATCAGGGGATTCCCGATACACCCCTACAGAGGGTGTTTCGGGGTATAATCCGGTTCGGGGGGTAGACAGGCCTTAAACCAACCCCTCTGAACCAAGTTTAAAAAAAAACTAAAAAAAGGGGAGCGAGCCCCCAATACAGTCCAATACACCCTACCAGCGTATCGAGCTATATCGATATTTTGAACCTTGCTTCAAATTGTGAAGCTAGGAAATTCTTCAGTTCTTGAATCTCTTCCTCCTAGCTTCTGTGATTATAATATCATCCACATACACAATCAAAATAGCAAACAGCCCACCTTTTCTTCACAACAGGTGCAAAAGTTTCATTATAGGCCACACCATGTGTCTAAGAGAACCCTTTAGCAACTAGTCTCTCCTTATACCTCTCAATAGACCCATCAGCATGATGATTTACTGTAAACACCCACTTACAACCAACAGGTTTCTTTCCTTTTGGAAGGTCAACAAGGTCCCACGTGTGATTTTATGAAGGGCAGAAATTTCCTCACACATAGCATTTTTCCATTTAGGTAATTCCAATGCCTCTGTAACACACTTAGGAATAGGCACACTACAAATAAAAGAAATAAAAACACGATACTTAGGAGGCAAATGAGCAGTGGAAGAAAAATGAACAATAGGGTGCTTGGTACACGCCCATACACCCTTACAAAGAGCAATCGGAAGATCAATATCACAAGATGACAGTTCCGAAGTACCTAAAGGGTGACTTGGCATTAAGATTTGCCTTGTGAGAGTTAGACAATGGTTGCTGCACTTCAGTTGGACTTGGCCAACAAGAAAACTTCAAGTTGATCACTAACAAAAACTTCCTTCTACCAAAAAACACCTTCCAGTAAAATACTAGTACCTTTCTTGGGCATACCAGCCATCAACCACCCTTTAAACACAGTCCGACCCAAAACTAAGTAAGGAAAACACTTTGTATCTTCTGTAGCTCTCTTACATGCTTCAGCTACACAAGCATCAGCCCAGAAACAGAGAGAATTCTTGGTCCTACGACCAAGAGGACCAAGAAACAGAAAAGGAGTAACCTTTGAATGTGCCAATCAGAACAGGAGGCTGCATGTGTGCTTTCTAACTTATTCGAGCCAGTGGGTGACTGGGTGTAGAATACAGACTGAGAAGAAGACAAAAGCTTGATTATTCTATGACAGATTATTGCTCTAATACCATGTAACCAGTTATGGAATAATCAAGAGAGGAGAGGAAGGAAGAAGAAGAGAAAATAGAAGTCGAACTGGGTTAGTGGCTGCACCCACTTCACCCTAATATATTAACAATAATAATAATCAGAGTAGTCCCTCGAAATAAGACTAATCACAGAAAAACCCCTAGTGCCATGAACATACACAAAAACACCCTTGACAACAGTACCATTGATATCTCACTTCCATATCTCTAGTCAGTCATATGAATTTTTCTATTTCATTGTAAGACCATAGAGATGCCTCTCCATTCTACAACCACTCAATTACCATTTTTTAATCTCCTTCAATAATTAATGTGTCCATCATTGCCCTTTGCAAACCTTCCATGATAATCATGATCTCATCCCTTGGAGAGTCTCCTAAGCCTATCAGTCAACAGAGCCACTGTATGGCCTTCCTCATTCCTGAAAATACATCCCATCTCTGATGACCGTGAGTTTCCCATGCTTCCTCTGTCAAAATTAAGCCTATGAATCATTTATCTGGGAGAGCCCTAACTTCTGTACATCAACATTTTTCATAAGTAAGTCCCCACCACCTCCTTCCATTTTCTGATGATGTCTTCTATTAAGAGAAGGGAACTCTCAAAGGATTTTACCCAATGAGCCCCCTAATAGTGATGCATTCAATTATTGCTTCTATACTTCTTTCCTTATGAAAATTTGCACATTTCTTTCTTTCCATACTGACCAAATGATTGCAGCCTTACTGCATCTCCGCATAACCCTTCCCCTCTTCTTTTGCCAAATGATAGTTGTAGAAGCAAATAAATTTGGCATGCAGAAAGGATGCATCCACCTGTACCCATAAAGAGAAACCAATTCCAAATGCAAGTAGCAAATGAAAGGGATATTAGCAAGTGATAGGAGGTCTCACCATTTTCTTTGCAAAGTATACACCACAAGGGGGATAAACAACACTTGGGTTTCCTTTTTTTTGAAGCAAGTAACAAGTGTTAATTTTCTCATGAAAAACTCCCAGATGAGAGCACCAACTATAGGAGGAATCGGTCTACACCAAACCTCTCTTACAGGAGAAGGCTACAGGGGGACAGGAGACTAGGACAAGACCTCGAAGAAGAAAGCACAAGAGAAAGAATTTGAAGGGGAAGGAGTCCAGATTCAATAATCAAACTTAGAAGGGTCATTTGAAGAGTCTTAATACGTCTGGAATCTCAGTGTGTCTAATATCCCACCTGAAACCCAAATCATAATCAAAACCATTTTTTGAAGCAAATGGGCTCAGAAAACTTTGAAATAGATTCCCCTTTAAAGGAAGATAGTGCACGCTAAGGAAGGAAATTTGTCATTTAATGGAGATTATCCCATCCATTCATGTCTGCATAATTTCCAAAAGATCATACTTGATACAAGGGAGAACACATGATAAAATGGTATGCATAGCCTATCATGGTCTATGGAGAAGCCCAAGTATCCCTAGCAGGCCCATCCATTGTCCATCAGCCCATGAATGCTTACTACCACCTTATGGCATAGTTTATCCCTATCCACAAGTAGCCTCCACAACCATTTTCCAAGCAATGCCAAGTTTCTAAATCCCATACAACCTCTCCTAAACCTCTTAGTCTTTTGCTTCTGCACACTACTTCTTAATTAATTAGATGGTCTTTTCTCTCTTCCCTAGGTTCCCATAGGAAATTCCTCATTATTTTTTCACTCTTTGCCACCCTATTTGGGATCCTAAACACATATGTAGTACACCAAGAGATTGGCTAATGTTGACTTGATTATAGGAATCCTAACTCCCAATGGGACATATTCTTTCTTCCATATTACCAATCTCTTGGACAACCTTTTTACTACTAGGGTCCAAAAGCTATGATCCTTAGGCTGTGTTTGGTTGCAATGCAAATTTATTTGCACTAGTACAAATGCATGGGAGTGCAAATGTAAAAAATGCAAAATTTTGTTTTGGATTTTACTTTATTCTGCTTCATGTCCTAATTTACTTCATTTGTACTGCAATCAAACAAAATAAGCTAAAATTTGAAACAAAAATAGGTCAGAATTTACACTCAAATCATTTGCACTGCCAAGGTTTTGCATCAGTGCAAATTTATTTGCATTGCAACCAAACACAGCCTTAGGATTAGCACCTAGAGAAAGGCTTAGATATTTCAATGATCATGATGAAACTTAGCATCCTACAAAGGCTACGATCTCTCTTCTCTCCATGTTGACTCCTACCATGCAACCCTTATCAAAACTTAACCCATTGTTCTTCATCATAGAACAAAAGTGTCACCCAAAAATTGCAAATCAGTGGCCATCTCCCAACTCTCCAACCCAAACAATTGCATTCAATTTACCCTTAAAATTAATTTACTGAACGCATCGGCTACGAGGGTAAAAAGAAATGGAGATAGGGGATAGTTGTCAAGGCGTCACCTAGGCGACTAGGCACCCTTGGTTGGGCGCCTCGCCCAAACACCTTTACTTTTAGCAACTAGGCACCCTTCTAGGCAACAAAAATGACAAGGTGGGCACCTTTTATAATATCATATATCTTGATGTATCTTATTAATGTATGTGTTAATACATTTTACTATATGCTATATATATACTTTGTTTTAATGCTTTACTATTGAAATTTAAAAGACCAAAGGGTTTTGAGGAGAGAAAAAGAAAGAAAGAAGGAAAGAAGGAAAAGAAAGAGGAAAGAAAGAATAGAATAATAAAATTCCTTTTTTTCTATTCTCTCTCTAATTAAATAAAACAGAAACTCCATCCTTGTTCCATTTTCTATTTTACTTTCCATCTTGAATATTTATCATATAAAATTAATAACCTTCTTTAGCTGCTAATTAGTATGAATTTGCTCTATTAAATACTTATTATAGTGGTATTATTTTTGAAAATAATGAAATTAATACATGTAAAAGATTTCTATCTTTTAGATGTGATGATTTGCCACATTTTTAGAGGAAATTTAATGCTTTTAATAAAGAGAATTTCTATTTTTTCAATTAATATACATGCTGAATGGTATATAAAGCTAGGAAACTAGTCAAAAGTCAGTTTTTTATATTACAAAACTTTTACCGCTTAGGCGCCCGCCTAGGCAACTAGGAAACTAGGCACCCCAGTGTCGCCCAAAATGGCCTAGATGCTTTGAAAACTATGATAGGGGGTCACCTTGTCTAAGCCCTCTACAAGCTGGGAAAAAATCTCAAGTATTCCATTCACTAGGACCAAGTAATCACATGTTAGAATACATCCCAAGATCCACTTACACCATCTATACCCAAAACCACATCTACTTGGTACTTCCAGTAGAAATGACCAATCCACTAGATCATAGGCTTTCTCTAAATCTAGCTTACAAATCATTCCTTTTTTCTTGTTCTTCTCATCTCTTCCACACATTCATTTGCTACAAGGATTTGATCAGTGATTTGTCTATATTGCGAAAAGGCTCCTTGATTCAATGTGGTAGATGGAAGTACCTTTCTAAATCTCAAAAACAAGACCTTAGCAATGATCTTATATAAGCTAGCCACCAAGATAATGGTTCTAAAATTTTAAGAGATCTTAGGTTTTTGGAGGATCTGGTCCAAAAAAGTGTCATTTACTCCTGAATTTATTATTCCCCTATCAAAGAATTCACTAAAGACATCCATTAGATCCAACTTCAAGATATACTAGTTGTCTTGATAGAAGGCCATTGTAAAACCATCTAGCCACAGAACCTTTAATCTATCCATAGAGAAAACAACTTCCTTTAATTCCTCTATCTCAAACTTCCATTCTAACATTTCCTTCAATTCCCACTTAGGCTTGGCCAATCCAATACTTCCACAGTTCCACCATGAGCCTCTTTTTCAAAGGCCTCCAATAATAGATATAAAGTGATCCACAAAAGCCTTAGTTATATCCTCCTGTCAATTAGTTATAACTCCTAACTCTAAATTGGATGCAAAGTTCTTACACCTTCCGCTAGCCACTACATGAAAAAATTGTGCTAGCATCACTTTCCTTAATCTGTCTGTATCTTGACTTTTTATTCCAACAAATCTCTTTTTTATATAAAATATCTTTCAACTACCTATTCAACCCCCTCCTCAACTCTCTATCCTCTTCCACATACTCTCCTTGAGTTTCCTTGTTCAACTTCTCAATTTGAACTCTTCCTTCCTCTCTTCTAATCTCCATAATGTACCAAATTTGATTCCTTGTTTTTTTCTTTTCAGCATTCATAACTTCTTATGAAGCCTCATTCCTTTCCATTTAATTGTGGCTTGGCACTCTTCCCACCATTCCTTATTGGATAAAACTCGGGTGACAAGGCCACATATTCTTAAACCTTATAGGAGTCGAGCCTCCACCACCCACTCTTCAATCTAAAAGTGATAGGTCAATGGTCAGATGTAAATCATATTCTTAAACCTAAAATCCAGTCCTCCCCAATGTTCCTTCTGATCTAAGAAAAACAAGAATCTATCAATCTTGGAGTAGATGGGATTACTTTGGAGGTTTGTTAGCTTGAAGTAAAGGGGCTCCTTTGGTTCACATTAATTAATGGGTTGATTAAATTTCTCCATACTAGTGATTATTTGTTGCCTAGGGTTGTTTGTCTCTTCTGTGTACCTCATAACATTAAAATCTCTTCCCAGGCGCCAAGGTCCTTTCCCACAACCTTCTAATATCATAGATTCTTCCCACATTTCATATCTTCCTTTGTACCCAAGGCCATAAGCATTTTTCAATACCCATTCATACCCATCCTCTCCTTTTCTGAACTTTACTAAGATAAAAAATATCCCTACCAATTTTTCCAGATTTTCTATACTTAACTCTTCCACATGGTCACTATTCCTACTAAAGCCCCCCCCCCCATGAAGGTGCCATAGCTCAACCAAACCTTTCGACAGACTTAGAATCCATCTCCTATCAAATTCTGCCAACTTTGTTTCTTGTAATATGATATATTTGGTTTCCTTTTCCTAATCATTTACCTAATGTTTTCTCTTCCTTACACTACCCAAACCCCTGCTCACCTAGATTTTTTTCACCTAGGAGGGCACCTTATTGCCTAGGGAGGAGTCTAGTTTCCTAGACAAGTGCTTTGTTGCTATAACGTACATATAATATATAGGACTACATTTGTAACAAGCTGAAGTTGTATGATAATATATGCTTCTGCTTGAGGGAACTCAGAAACATGTGAATAATGTTTTAAAAGTAGCTAGAATGTATTGTTGTAGTTGACAAAGCAGTTCTGTCCATCTACTCTAATTTTACTTACGGAAGGGTAGTTCAATTTATGTGTCCAGAACTGTGTCTGGTATCATTGCCACTGCACTTGCAACATTTTAGGTTGGTCAATACAAACTTTACGAGAATATATTTTTTTCTACCACAAATGCTTTGAGTTATCAATACAACATTAGGTACCATTGCTACTTCTTCAGGAAAAGTCAAATTTGGTGTTTCTACTATAAATGCCAATGCCTATATTTTTTTTTGTGGAAGTGGTTATCTGATATGATGTGACAAGACAATTTCTCAAAAAAATTGTATTGACCAACACAAAACGTTGCAAGTAGAAGTGGAAATGGTACCAAGCACAACCTTAGTTAATGTTCTGATCTGTTTTGACAAATATCATGAACTAAAACTGGTTCTCCCTCTCATTAGCTATACTGCAATTTTATACTGTGAACAAGCCTCATACTTTACATTGTATCCTTCTAGAAACCATTTAAAATAGGTTCTTTCCAGAATAGATAAAATTGTGCATGTCTAAACCAATGAAGTATGATCAATTAAGTATACAATGATCTCCTTTTCTGTTTCATTTTTTAACACAGATTATCGAAACCTCAGTATCATTTATAAGCTGAGCTGGAGATGGAAGATACCAACTTAAAGTTACAAGATAAAAGCCTTTTGATATTTACCTATAATTGGGATCCCAATCACCAGGATCAGGAAGTGACATATTGTTTTCTGACTTGTCAAAAGCAGCTTCTTTGGCTGGTTGGAACGGTATATTAGAGCTCTGCAAAAGAGATCCTTGAACATTCTGAATGGTTGAGGAATTTCCTGAGTTGACCCCATTGCATCCCCTTTGTTGTCTCCAATTTGGTGGATTAAAACTTGACTGCACACACTGAGGAGAATTACCATGTCCTCTAGAGTTCCTGTCAGTGTGACTGTAGTTAGCACCATCAGTGTGATACCCTTGAGAGTGTGGAGATGATGCACTCTCCTGAGACTGTGAACTTCCAGGATATCCCCAACTTCTTCTTCTATTAAACTGGGACACTGCCGTCATTTTGCTCAATGGTGAACCATGAAAACCACTGCTTCTCACTGGAGAACTTGGACTATACTTTGGAGAACCAGCAGAAACCTGAATGTGGGAGCTTGGAGGAGTGAACTGTGAAGGACTAGCACCAAGGGACATTGGCACAAAATTTCCTGCAGATGAACTGACACCAAGACCATTCCCATGAGAGATTTGAGAAGTTCTTCGCCTAGTATCAGGACTAGCTCCAAGGATTGGCACTCCACCTTGTGCATGGATGCTCATACTAGATGGACCAACAGGTGAATAATATGCATACATACTACGATTATCACCATAACTTCCATAGCTGCTTCCAAATCCAGCATTGTCATTATAGCTACCATGGCTTCCTAAGCTGCCATAACTACTGGCATGAGAGTATGAGGTCACCTGAAAATGTTGGCTGCTCTGTAGAGGACCTCTGTTCGTACTAGTAACCTGTAAACCAAATCAATCTAAAATTATTGCACAAAAGGATAATATAATGATTAAATGCTACAGCTGAAACAAAGATAATATTGAAGACATGGGAAGGAAAATCCTGATATAAGAAAATGGCAACAGAAATTATTTTGAATACATGCTCAATCTCAAAGATATTATTGAAGACCACAGAGGAAAAGCAAATTCACCTGAGGGGAAAGACCAGCAGCAAACCAATGGCCACCACCTGGATGGTGGTCTACGTTAACATTCTGGGCAACAGACTATGAAAAAAGATAGTTAAGTAAGCAATCTGATGCTTGATTAACCAAAAAACGCAGTAAACCACATTTCAGACTCAGGAAAAAAAAAGTATTCTTTGATGCATGATAAAACGAGTACCCAAAGTCAGGATTAGGAAAAAAAAAAAAAAACACATCATTTAACTCATTAGTTTACAGAGAAGGCAGAAGGTAGTGGGAGTAGCAAAGTAATACACAACAGAGCTCAGCTCTCCCATAAAGATGAGAGCCTCTACATATTTAAATATTACTAAACATACGTATTTAAATATTAGAACCTTTATTCAACCCTTGGATGGTCTTCTTTTGGATAGGTCAAGAAGAGACCACAGAGTTTGGACTGCTTTGTGCTTTTAGGGTTTTCTTGTTTGCATCTTTTTTCAGTGCTTTGTTGTCAATCCTGCTTTAAGTCATGGTTTCCCTGTTAAGCTGTTTCATGTGGCCCTATACCCTTCAAAATTAAGGCTTTCTGCTAGGAAGTGATTCTGGAAAAGATCATCACGTGACAACTAGCAAAAGAAAGGACCAAACTGGTGAATCTCCTAATATGTGCTTTCTGTGTAGAGAAAACTGGGAGACCCTTGACACTTACTAATCTCCTCTCCTTTTGTCTCTGCTATTTGGGATATTTTTCTTCTCTTTGTTTGCCTGTATGTGGTTCCTCTCAGCTGATTTGAAAAGCTTGTTCAGCAATTCATTCTTCTGTCTACCAAAGAAAAAGGGCAAGGTTCCATGGAGATGTACAAGAACAGCTATTTTGTGGACAACTTGGGAAGAAAGGAACAAGAGTATTTTTGAGGATAAAGAACTCTGTATGGAGTGCAGAAGTCAAAACGGAAACTGTTACGATAAGGGAGGCCCATTGGATAAGAACACAGAGATACTTCACTGATGTTTCATATGATGATATAGCAGGATGCAGGAACTAGCAGGTGGTAGTGGTTCATCCTCCACAATAGATAGATTAAGGATTCCTTGGCAACCATCTGAGTCTCCTTGAATCAAGATGAATTTTGGTAGTTGCATACTTGATAACCCTGGGAATTCAGGTATTGGGGGTGTTTTCAGACATGCAGATGGGTCTGTGATGGCTTTGTATTCGGGGCCAATTGGGTTTAGGGACTCAACAAGAGCAGATCTGATGGCAGTCTTACATGAGTTAAAATTGAGGAAAAGACTCCAAAACAGGAACATAATAGTAGAGGGAGATTCCAGAGTAGTGGTGGACTGGATAAGAAAACATACACAAGGAACATTGACATACAGGTATATGTTGAAGGAAATAAGTAAGCCGGCAACAGTAATGATGATTACATTTCAATGGGTGCCTAGAAGTGCAAACATCATGGCTGATGCTTTAGGTAGGCAAGGGGTTAGCAGATCTCAATTGTAATGGGGGGAGATTCCTAGGGAATCCATTGTATAACTCCATTTGGGTGTAGATTGTTACACAGGCTATACATCTTCGTTGTACCTACCTGTACATATTGTTCATGTTTTCAATAAAGTTTTGACAGTTACCAACCAAAAGAAAAACATTACTAAGCATACAAGCTATTAACATATCCAAAAACACCTTATCTGATATTTGTATTATTAATAAAGACAAAATTTCAGGATTTAAATTAAAATGGAAAAGATTCTAAAGAACTAACAAAACTGAGCATGCTGCCAGTTCTTTAACCAAGTATATTTTGTTTGGTTACTATTACCCCAATTTAGAAATCATTAATAGTAATAATGTTTGACGTACATGGCATAGACAGCTTAGTCACCCTTATGTTGATATATTAGAGTTCTTGTTTCATTTTGGATGTTTGCATTCTCAAGTTACCTCATTTATTAGCATTAATAAATATTGCATTTCATGCTGTTTGAGCAAGAGTCACATTTTACCTTTTCGGTCATCTCCTGATCATGCTTCTATTTCCATTTAAATTTGTAGAGAATATGAAATATGATGAAAGTGCTTTTTTGGGTTTTTATTTCCTCTTTGTATTTGGGCACCCAAGTAAGGGCAATCTTTCACTTTCAGCAAAATTATAAAGGCTTTGTCTCCAGTGTGAACAATAACCCGAGACACACTTTCATAACTCTCTTCTTCTTTCCTTCTTATTTTGGCTTCACCTTAAACAACTTGGTATCAGAGTACATATGGATTCAGGGTAGGCTTCTGCTGGTGTTCGTTACCCTAGAGGCAGCTTGCTAACGTCAGCAGTCCATACAAGTGGTGGAAACCATCCTTGAAACTAGTATGGTTCAAATCACACTGAATTTAGGGATTTTTGGTATAGGTTTGACCTCCATGTGAAACTTCTGTGGTTTGTTATGATTTTTCCAAAAGGAAATCCACAGAAAATTCAGATTTGAGTTTGAAGCCGTTTCAGCACCTTTAATGGAGTGTTTCTCCTTCAAGCCAATTTTATTTGGCTCTTTTTATATTTCTAGGAAGACGAGATGTGATCCTGTAATTTTATGAACCCTAGAAATTTTTCAGGGCTTTTTTGTTTCAATATTTGTCCCCCAATCTATTATTGGGGCTGTTTTTGCTTCTTAGTCGTGTTGGCTCTTCCCTTGGCCTTGTTGTGTGCCGATGGTGCATTAAAAATCTTTGCGACTCTTAAAATTATTCCCAATTAAAAAATGGAAGCTTATAAGGATGTTCACTTGGTTCCCCAAGTGCTTCCAGGAAACATGGATACCTCCAATGGCATGATAACCACTGTGAAACTTGATGAAACCAACTTCCTAGAATGATCCCAGTCTGCTAAGCTCACCATTGGAGGAAGAGGTAAGCTGGGCTTTATCACTGGAAAAGAAATCAAGCCTAAATCAGAAGACCCGAAGTTTTCTAAATGGGAGCAAGACAATCTAATGGCAATGTCGTGACTGGCTTGCTCCATGCAGCCACATATAGCCTGTGACTACATGTTCTTATCCACTGCATAAGAATATTTGGGATAGGGTTAAGACTACCTATTCTCAAGACAAAAACACTACTAGGATTTATTAGCTCCGTAGGGAGGCCTGTAGTTTGCATCAATTGGAGAGGACCATAGCTATGTATTTCTCCTTGTAGTCATTGTGGGAAGAAATGGATCATTTAGAAGCCTTAGAGTGGAAAGATCTAGAAGATAGGGAGTAGTACAGGAAATATGTTGAGAAGAACATGGTTTTTGATTTCTTGGTGGGGTTAAACTTTGAATTTGACTTTACTCGACAACATATCCTGAGTGCAAACATTGTTTCTCATGTTGCTGTATAGGGAGACCTGTAGTTTGCATCAAGGGGACAGGACCGTAGCTATGTACTTCTCCTTATAGTCCCCGTGGGAAGAAATGGATCATTTGGAGGCCTTAGAGTGGAAAGATCCAGAAGATGGGGAGCAATACAGGAAATATGTTGAAAAGAACAGGATTTTTTATTTCTTGGTGAGGTTAAGCTTTGAATTTGACTTTTCTCGACAACATATCCTGAGTGTAGACATTGTTTCTCTTGTTGCTGCCTACTCCCTAGTCCAGGGTGAGGAGAGCAGGAGAGAAGCCATAATGACATCTCCCATGGTTGAACATTTTTCTTTCATGCCTTCTAAACCCAAACAAAGCAATAGTAAATCTATAATCATTGAGAGGCCTGGTGATGTAATTTGTGAATATGGCAAGAACTCCAGACATACTAAGGACAAATATTGGAAGCTTCATCCTCACCTAAAGCCTGAAAAGTTTAAGATAGGAAAGAAGGGGCAATGCACACTTGGTTGTAGTTGGTAATGATGTTCAGCCACCTATTCCTATGACTTCCTCTCAGGAGTCTTCTGATCTAATGGATAAATTGAAAGGCCTCTTGTTGTATTTGGAAAAGAATAGGACATCCTCTGGTTCTAGTAATCCTTCCAATGCATATGCTAAGTCAGGTACTGCACATGCTTGCCTCTCCACTGATAACCCATGGATTGATGACTCAAGAGCTATTGCACATATGACTGGTATGTCTTCCTCTTTTTCTGATGTGGATAGAAAAACAAATTGCATGCAGCACTTCAAGTATATGACAATAAGCACAAGAAATACCAAGCTGAAAACAACAAAACATGTTGGATTTTTAGGGATTTCAGACCTGAACCTGAAGTAAAACTCCTCTTGGAACAGTTCCGCTACTGTAACAATGGCAGCAAGCTGGCCTCCCACACGGATACACAGTGATAGAGGGATTGGAAGGTGCCAAAATGGGTCGACTCCTCAAAACCCAAGCTCCCAATACTTGAAAACCCTATCTGGGGCTGAGCTACAACTCAAACAAGGGAGAAAGAACTAAAAAGGGCCCCTATAGAAACAACCTCCTCCTCTTTTATCAAACCCAATGGCTTGCTGGAAAAGCAAATTAAAATATCTACATATAAGCCCCTAGAATGTTTCCCTCTCACAAGCAACTCCTTGAGAACAAAACTAACTTCAATGAACCCCCCAAAAGATAACTTTTGTTGCAAAAAAGACCCAAGAGACCAAAATGCAACAGATGTGCACCCAATTGGTCCTGACAAGAATCTGAATTATAAAATGACGAAAATACCCCTGGACCCAAACTGTCAACAAAGCTACCCAAAAACAACAATTTGGGGCCCTACTACAAAAACATGCAAAACAGAATACATTGGCCTTTTTCCTCTTTTTTTTTTCTCTTTTTGGCCTCATCATTCCCGCTAGGTTAAAAAGGGCTCGATCCCATGCGAGCAGCAATTTAAGCAGCCTTGCACATGTCTCCATCTAGCTTCATAAACTCTTCTTCACTAATCCAAGAGTTCTCAATTGTTGGTTTACCTTTCCACTTGTCCAAACTCATTAGAATTGCTGGCCCTTTGTGCTTGTTCTTGCCAAAGTTTTCAAGGCGTCTAGGCGATTCTAGGCGACACTAGGGCGCCTAGTCACCTAGGCGGGTGTCTAGGCATCGCCTAGGCAATAAAAATTTTATAATATAAAAATCTGACTTTTGGCTAGTTTCCTAGTTTTATATACCATTCAGCATGTATGTTAATTGAAAAAATAGCAATTCTCTTTATTAAGAACATTAAATTTCCTCTAAAAATATGGAAAATCATCACATCTAAAAGATAAAAATCTTTTACATATATTAATTTCATTATTTTCAAAAATAATACTACTATAATAAGTATTTAATAGAGAAAATTCATATTAATTAGCAGCTAAAGATGGTTGTCAACTTTATATGATAAATATTCAAGATGGAAAGTAAAATAGAAAAAAAAAAACAAGGATGGAATTTCTGTTTTATTTAATTAGAGAGAGAGAGAGAATAGAAAAAATAACTTTATTATTCTATTCTTTCTTTCCTCTTTCTTTCTTTCTTTTTCTCTTCTCAAAACCCTTTGATCTTTTAAATTTCAATAGTAAGACATTAAAACAAAGTATAATTGATATATATAGCATATAATAAAATGTATTAACACATACATTAATAAGATATAGCAATATAAATGATATTATAAAAGGCACCTGCCTTGTCATTTTTGTCGCCTAGGCGGGTGCTTAGTCGCCTAGGCGGGCGCCTAGTTGCTAAAAGTCAAGGCGTTTGGGTGAGGCGCCCAACCAAGAGCGCCTAGTCGCCTAGGCGACGCCTTGACAACTATGGTTTTTGCTCAACCTTGGTCACTGGTTCTAGATCCCCATGGTAAAGAGGTTTGCTACATTAAAAATGGGTGAAATGGACAAATCAGCTTGTAGCTCAATTTCATATGCATTGTCACCAAACCGTCTCAACACTTTACATGGCCCAATCTTTTTCTGCTTCAACTTATGGTAAGTTCCAACAGGACCTCTCAGGCTACAAACAAACCATGACTAGATCACCCTCATGGAACTTTCATCCGACGATGCTTATCCTTAGCTTCTTTTTACCTTTGGTTGCTTTCTTTCAGCTTCTGTCGCGCATTCTCTTGAATCTCTTGAATGGATTCAGCTAAGGCCTCGACATCATCACTCACTCGCCAAAACCCTATTATTGGAGCTAGATCAACACCACCTTTAGGCGACCAACCATACACAACCTCAAAAGGAGTCTTCCCTTTAGATCTACTAACTGAATCATTGAAGGAAAACTCAACTTGTGGTAGGATAAGATCCTATTGCTTTAAGTAATCTCCAAGTAAGCTCCTCAACAAGTTGCCCAAGCTTCAATTAACGACTACAATTTGTCCATCTGTTTGTGGGTGAAATGTACTACTATATTGTAGGGTAGTACCCATATGCTTCCATAAAGTTCTCCTAGGGGTGTGGCTACGATCCGAGCTGTTCACAAGCTGTTCAAGCTCATCTCATGAAAAGCTCAGCTAGGCTCGGTCTAAACTGAGCTTCAAGCCAAACTCAAGCCCAATAATATAGGTTTGTTTGTTAATTGAGCCAAGCTCAAGTTTAATAAAGCTCGGCTTGTCAGGCTCACGAGCCTAATCAAGTCTATATGTACAAAGGGTGTCACCTCGGCTCGGCACCTCGGCAATTGAGGGAGACCTTGGCTTGGCACCTCGGCTATTGAGGGAGACTTCGACTCGACACCTCGGCAACTGAGGGAGACCTTGACTCGGCACCTCGGCAACTAAGAGAGGCCTCGGCTCGGCACCTCGGCAACTAAGAGAGGTCTCGGCTCGACACTTCAGCAGCTAAGGGAGCTCATCTTGGCACCTCGACAACTAGAGAAGACCTCGGCTTGGCACCTCAAATGCTAGGGAGACCTTGGCTCAGCACTTTAGTAGCTGAGGGAGACCAAAATCAGAGGCAGCCAAGCCAAGCTCAAACTTCCGAGCTTTTGACTCAAGTCGAGCTCAAGCTCAAGCTCAAGTCTCTAGTTTAAATTAAGCTCGAGCCTGATAGTTTATGACTGAGCCGAGCTCGAATAGCTAGATATTCGGCTCAGCTCGGCTCGAATCTACACCTAAGTTCTTCAAAAGTGGCTAAGAAATCTTGTATCATGATCTGATGTGCTAGATCTTGGCAATCCATGCAACCGAACAACTTTAAAAAACAAGTTAGCTACATGAGAAGCATCAAAAGTCTTTTGGCAACCAATAAAATGGGCCATTTTAGAGAAACGATCAACCACAACAAAAATATAGTCATTATCCCTAGCTATTCTTGGCAACCCTAACACAAAATCCATAGTAATATCAGTCCATAATGCTTCTGGTATGGGTAAGGGAAGATACAAACCCGTATTTTGATGTTGCCCCTTAGATGTTTGGCACTTGTGACACCTATCAACATAGTAAAACACATCCTTCTGTAGCCTTGGCCAAAAGTATCTTTTGGAAACCATTTCAAGTGTCTTCTTGCAACCAAAGTGTCCCTTGCAATGCAAATCAGCAATGAGTAATGCCCTCAAAGACCTTGATGGAATGCATAACCTATTGCCCATGAATAAATAACCATCATTCCACACAAACATGGCTCGAATATCCTTGTCACTTGTTGCTTAGCTTCTACAAATAGGGCCAAAATAAGGGTCATCTTGGTATTGATCTTTGATGGAGCTGAATCCCACAACATTAGTAAAATTGTGGTCACCAAGTGAACTCTCCTACTAAGAGCATCGGGTAACCGGTTTTGCTGTCCAACCTTATGCTTCAAAACAAAATGATATTCTTGTAGAAAATCAGCCCATTTAGCATGTTTTCCCTTTATCTTCTACTGAGAGTTAAGATGTGTCAATGCTTCATGGTTTGAATACAACACAAACTCCCATTGGATAAGGTAAAACTCAACATCATAAGTGGAATACCAACTAGTATAATTGAGTTTCTCACTAAAGTAAGCAACTGGACGGCCTTCTTGGCTGATGAAGGTATACTTGGCAGGCCTCGGATCGTGCCACATGGCATCGGCTAGATTAAATCCTGGTCGCACATCACCAACTACCTCCAACCACTCCAAAGCAAGGCCAGCTATAAAACGGGGTGCTCATCTCAAGGTAAAGATACTTACTCTCTTGCATTTAGAATCCCAAGAGAATTATCCTTAGCTATTAAGGACTAAGCTCTAAGCCCTCGTCTCCAGCCTGGTCCAACCCCTCTTTAGCACTTGCCTAACTTGATCATTGGAGTCTTTGCCCCTGGGATAACACCAGGGCCTCTGATGTGTACTCTTCTCCTGTTTACAGGTCGGACCCATCGGCCTACGACACCAGCGGAATTCCCTTGTTTCCCTCGGCCTCATATTTGGCAACAACAGGATGCATCACATTCAACTTCAAAGAGCTTGTTAGAATCAAGTAAAGCCGGTACTAGAGCCTTGGTCATCCTCATCTTTAGCTCTTGGAAGCTTTTCTCAGCCGCGGGAGTCCAAGTAAACTCACCTCCTTTTAACCACTCAATAATGGGTGCCACTATAATGCTGAAATTCTTTATAAACCGACGATAAAATGTTGCTAGCCCATGGAAGCTACGAATTTCATTTAAGGTTTTGGATGTTGTCCACTCTCAAATAGCTTGAATCATTTCTTCATCCACTTCAATCCCTTTGGCTGAAACAACATACCCCAAAAACACCAATTGATCCGTCATAAAATTACATTTCTTCAAATTTATATATAGTTGATTTTGTCTCAAGACTTGCAAGACTGCTCTTAAGTGTTCTAAGTGGCTGTCATGATCTTTGTTGTGGATGAATATGTCATCAAAATAAACTACCACGAACTTCCCATAAAAGGCCTTAGAACTTGGCTCATGAACCTCATAAAGGTACTAGGAGCATTAGACAACCCAAATGGCATAACCAGCCGATAAAGACCTTCCTTAGTCTTGAATGTGGTTTTTCACTCATCATTCCCTTAGATACGAATTTGATGGTACCCACTCTTCAAATCTACTTTGAAAAGACTTGTGAGCCAGCCAATGTGTCTAACATGTCATCAAGACGAGGTATGGGAAACTTGTACTTAATTGTAATCTTGCTAATAGCATGGCTTTCAACACACATGCGCCAACTACCATCTTTCTTTAGTGTGAGCAAAGCTGGTACAGCACATGGACTTAAGCTCTCACGGATCAGCCCCTTCTTCAACAACTCTATTACTTGTCTTTGGAGCTCCTCATGCTCCTTAGGGCTCATTCTATAGTGGGGTAAGTTAGACAATGCTGCTCCTAACACTAAATGTATATGATGTTGTACATCTCTTAGGGGAGGAAGGCCATTAGGTAATCTCTCGGCTGATTACGTGTTTATGATGTATTTCATTATTGATGAGGTGGAAGTGCAGTTGTATCACACATTGTATATACACTATTATCATATGTGCAACTTATGTTTCTGCTTTTGTGAGAGGGACACAATTGTCCTTTCTCTTTATTGTGTGTGTTTGTGTGTGTGTGTGTATATAGACTTGGATTCTTATATTCAAATTGCTTCTGATGGTAGTCAGACACTCAAAGCTAGCAAGGTTAGAACTTAGAAGTGGAAGGGAGACAATAGACTAGGGGTATCGCCTAGGATATAGGCTTCTTTAACAATTCAATACAGGTAATATACTTACCATGCGAGGGGTCTCTTGTGGTGGTTTATATGAGCATGTAAATAGTTCTCCTGTGATGAAAGGATGCCTTGAAGCCTGCAAGGAAAGGAACTTGGATTTGAATGTCTTACCACATCGAAGAACAAGAACCACAGAGAAGGACTAGAAGAACTATACTAATAATTGACATAAGTCAATAACCTGCAAAGGTGACCATCGTTTTGCTGGGTCAAACTCAACAAGTCCTCTCAAGAAATCAATCAATGCTAACCGAGTTAGACTTTCTGCAAAATGATCTTTATGAGGAAGTTATCAAATCTTAGAAAAATGATACTAATTGTCCAACCCAGTCATGCAAAGAATGAAGTGGCTAACCTTTGGAAATCTCCTCTTGAGGCAAGTTTCTTCTGTAAGGGTAGCTTGTAACAATTTCCTCGAGCTTCATATGATTAAAATACTCTTTTCCTATTAATGGTTTCTTCAACTCCCTCTAAACAGTTAAGGCAGAAGCAAAGGAAAGAAGGTTAGGATAACAAAGAATTTTGTAACAATACAATATCCAAAATTGTAGAGACAAAGGTAGAATGTGAAGCAAACCAGTCGGTATACTGTGTATTTAATCCATTTATTTTGTTTACTGAAAAGAACACTTACAGCTTCATATTCCTTTTCAGTCAAAGCTTGGTAAGCACTTTCACCACTCATGGTGGTCTCAATGTTCTCAAAGTGATAAATGCTCCCAACACGCTTAAAGAACTTATTTGTGTTCTTTGCCTCCTTTAGTACATTATCAGGAGGTTGCCCTCTACAAAGTTGAAAAGGATCACACCAGTTAGCAACCAACAATATCAAGTTGCCTATGTTTTTCTACGTAAGATAGTTTTACCCATTAAATTCAATAATCATGCATAACATGCAAACCATGTATGTTAAATGGAAAACTCGTACATAACTACAGGCCTTGTATATGATATATAACAAATATTATCTTGTCTCTCTTTTATTCCATAAATATTACTGAAATATTTTGATTATTATTTAAATGAAGAGGTCAAAATAACAGACTATCTTGTTCAAATTCTTGTTACATCAAGAAAGGAAATTTAAACCTACTATCAATTACCAAAAATAAGTTGCTTAACCACACCTACAAACAGAATATAGCAGAATATACCCAAGAATTTCAATCATTCTCCTTAGAAGATCAAATTCAGATGCTCCAGGAAACAGAGGCAGCCCTAAGAACAACTCCGCAACAATGCAGCCAAAAGACCACATATCAATGGCAGTAGTATATCTGACAGATCAGTGAAGGACCAGATAGCATAAACATGTTACAGAAGTACCAAAGTATACATGTACCATTCTCCATGTGATGGATCCAGAGAATCCCCTATATGCTTGATGCCAATGCAAGCTCTCCATGTGGCAGAAATAGGTGGGAATCATCTAACAAGCTTCACTAATTATCCAACAAGAAAATCATTTTTCCAATACACATACACATACTCGCTTACATATATACATGTCTACATAGATTATAAAAGTTGTCATCAAGAATAAACATATAAATATATATCAATAAAATTTGAAGCTCTGATGTTACATGCTTTTTTGATTGGTAGATATAAATACCCTTAAAACAATAAAATGTATTATAATGACTGGAAAAGAAGATTGTTTCTACAAGGTGAAATGCTTTGCCTTTAAATGGTCCACCTTTCACTTTCAATTAACAAAGATAGACCTCTATAACTGCAAATTTGGACATTTCATCCATAAGGATACTGATACCCAAGAAGAACTTCTGGAGACCTGTAGTAACGGCTCTGCAGCAAAAGGGCAAGGAAGTCAAACAAAAGATGGAGAATTCCCTGATGTGACACTTCCACAGGTTTGTAAAACAACCACATCATTAAAATAATGACAAACTATGTAAGCAAATGTAAACCTGAATGTACGAGTAAACTGTACGATCCTCCATACACGCGGATCCAAAATCAATAATTTTGATTTCTGCTGGCTTCAAAC
Organism: Nelumbo nucifera; assembly: GCF_000365185.1. The sequence continues at coordinate 650,726 of NW_010729118.1, read as the reverse complement.
TGTTAATTCCAAGACTACATTTAACGTTTAAAGAAGAAGGTATGCATCCCTCAAAATCTTAATCTCCAAAATTGCCATAACAATTAGCTCACCTTGTACATAGAAGAATGTTTTCTGGCTTCAGATCACAATGAATGACCCCAGCATCTCTCATTAGAACCAACGCATGCAAAATCTAAACAAATAGAGAAGAGAGAGAGAGAGAGAGAGAGAGATGCATGGTAAGGGCACTAAAGGAATGACATGTATTTGTGTGAACCCAACATTAAATTGTATATTCCATCAACTACATTTATAAGCAGAGTTCAAAGAAAAAAAAAAGAATACCTGTTTTGATAATAACTGGACAATGTTCAGGGACAACCCCCTAAACTGGTTTATCTTGATGACTTCATATCTGTATTGCCACAAAAATCATGTCAAGTTTTCATCATAAACAATATAAAACATTAACTGGTAAAAACAGAATAAAATAAATCAATTAACCCAATCAATGGATTTCAAATTTGAACTAGTTGTTGAATAACCTACAGGTTTGCACCAAGCAGTTCAAAGGAAATGCAGAGATGACGTTGGTATACAAAGTAATCAAGGATCCGAACTATGTGGCTCTTATCTCCGGGGTCAAACTTCTTGTTTAACTGCAAAGGGCATAGCAATTTAGCTCGTGAAAAAGGTTTCCTAAGATATCTAGCTTCAAGTAATCCATTTAAAAGAGTTCCTTTTTTTTTTTGATGAATAACATTTAAAAGAGTTTCATTACAGTGGTCAGAATGGAGACTTCAACTAGTGCTTGCTGGTAGTATGCCGGTTGGTTTTTTATGATCTTAACAGCAACATAACTGTTGGTGTCTGGAACCCAACATTTAGCAACCTGCCCAAAGGTCCCATGGCCAAGAACATCTTTAACAATGTACCTGCAAATGATCAAATGAGGTTAACTATTAAATATACGAGGGCTAAGCCAAGTTTTAACATGACATAAGGAAATTTCACACTTTTTTTATTTTATGGTCTAGTAATATTGAGTTGTAGCACAGGGTACTCTTTGTAATTTACCATTATTTTACCATTGAGTATGAACAAGTTTGAATAGTGTCAGAAGACCCATATTTGTGTTCTCCTCACATTGGTGCCTCTTCCAACTTGGCATTAAAGCAGATTGATTGTGGTCTTCTATTGAGTTTCCTAACTCTACACCTGCTGGCATCAACCGACCATACAAATGGCATGAGCATGGTACTGGTCGGTCATTCCCAAGTAACCAGAAAAACTAAATCCCAATGATTTTTAGCTTTTATTGGTGATGATTTCCAACTTGTGTGCAAAAGTCAAGGATTTTTCTTGGATTTTATTCTTTGAAATTAAAAAAAAAAAAAATTCAGTTTCTGTAGATTTGATTGGTGCAGGCAGATGAGCTGCTAAGGGGATTCAGATTTGTCCTTTTTAATCCAAAGGACAGTTGTGAATCTGCCAAACTTGGGTTCACTAGATTAGATGGAATTTTGAGATTGTAGTGAAGACTTTTTCACTTCATTTTTTTCATGCTCAGGCTGAAAATTGCTTTCTTAGGATGCTGTGATGTGGACATTGATCTATGCTGACCAGATTGCATCAGATTTTGATGATGCTGAGGATCATTTCTAGTTAAAAGTTATTTCGATTGGAAGCATGTCTATGTTTGTTCATGGTTTTTCAGTATGAAACTGGAATATGAGAGTGATTTGTTTTTTCTTTTTCTTTGGTAATAAAAAAAGAAAGAAAATTTTTATTAGAAGAAACAAACAGATGACAAGATATCACCCCCAGATTTAGCACCCCAAGACCCACCAAAATACAACCCTTCACCCTTTTTTTAAATACAGAAATCATTTCTCATGAATTACAAATAAACAAAAGAAACAAAGTCCAAATCCATCCCCACAACCCAAACAGGAACCATCAACCCCTTTTAGTAGAACCCAACCAATTATAGTCTTAGGCTATTGGCAAAAATCACCACTCAAAATTCCTTTTAGACTTTTCTTCATTCAACAGATATCTCTTCTCCAAATCCCAGGACAATTTCCTTTTCATTTCTTCCCCGCCTAAGTCTTAACACCAAAAACCCAAAAGCCTTGCTTGATCTCCGGTTTCCACTACCTTGTTTTAACTCTGCTTTTTTTTTTTTTTGATAAATGAGAGTAGTTTTATTAATTCAAATAACGAAAATACAATCAGCCTAGGAGGAGGCACAAGATGTTACCTCCCCTGAGGACTGGACCATGTACACTAAACACCCAAGCCTGAAACACAATTACAAAGTAGCCCAAAACAGTTCTCCCCTTGACACCCCTTGCTTGGCCAGAGAATCAGCCATTGCATTTGCTGATCTGCTAACCCACTGAAACCTGACAGTCATATTTCTTGTCATCCATTTAACTTTCTTTAACAGATCCCTATAGCATCAACAAGCTGTTTTATGCTTATCATCCAGCCCACTATTACCTTGTAATCCCCTTCTACTAACAAATTGTTCACTCCAATTTGACTAGCCATTTGTATACCTTGTACCACTGCTAGTAACTCTGCCCTTACAGAATCACCTTCACCCACTGGTCCTGAAAATTGAGACAGCATATTGCTGTCTTTGTCTCTAAGAAACCCACCAATTCAATTTTACCACTCCATTGGGTGGGGGTTTCCATTCAACTTGTGATTTGTTCTTGGTGGAGACTGTAGAAGCCATCGCTGCCCAGTTTCTCCTCAAGTCATCAAAGGAGCAATCTGCCAACAAATGTGAAGATATTAACCGCGAGATTATCCTTGTCAATATGCATTCTTTGATTTCAGCAAGACTTCTTTTCTTTTCTAAAAATATTCTAGCATTTCTCTCCTCCCATAATATCCACAAGGTAGCAGCTCTGATACATTTCCACATTAGCTTCCCTCTTTTTGTCAATCTCCCTGAAGCAGCCAGAGTGAACAGCAGCTTTACTTCAGAGGGCAAGTTCCACCTGCACCCAAATAAGGAAGCAACCCAGTTCCAAATATTGGCAGCAAAGGAGCATGATATCAGCAAATGGTTACAGTCCTCACCCTTCACTTTACATAGAAAGCACCAATTTGGGGACAAACACATAAAAGGTTTCTTCTTTTGCAAGTTTTCCACAGTATTGATCTTACCATAATAAGCTTCCCAACAGAACACTGCTATTTTGGGGGGTATTGGCCTTGATCAAACCTCTTTAACAGGGAAGACCTGAGAGGAGGGGTTGGAGCAAAGGGCTTTAAAGAAAGATGCACAAGTGAAGGAGCCAACCGGGGTTAGGGACCAGACCCTTTTATCCGGGTTAGGGGGGTCCAAACACACCGAATCTAGAAACAACAATAGCTCTGAAACACAATGAAATTCTTCATCCCTTAACCCTCTTCGAAACCCAAAATCCCAGTTTAAATCCAAAGGGAAAACCGGGGGGAAAGGAACCAAGAAATGGGTTTCTTTTTAAAGAGGGAGATGGAATAGAGAGAAGGGTAACGATCTTTTAGGGGTTGAGTGCTCACCCAAATATCTTCCCAAAAAAGAACGGAGTTTCCAAAACGAGCAACATACCTTACAAATCTGGGGAATTTAGGGAGAATACAAGAGATGGCCTTCCAAGGTGTTGTGAGCATAGCCCTTCGGGATACCCCTACATCCCAACCTAATTCAGAACAGACATAGATACTTTTCACTACTTCATGCCACAACCTCTCCCTCTCCAGGGGCCACCTCCAAAGCCACTTACCTAAAAGAGCCTCATTCTTACTCACCACATTCCCTAAGCCTAGGCCTCCTTTTTTGCTCCGACTCACCACCTCCCACCTAATCAAGTGATCTTTTTTCTCTTCTCCAGGTTCCCATAAGAAGTCCCTCATCAGTTTTTCCAACCTCTTTGCCTCCCTTTTAGGAATTCTAAAGACTGGCAGGAAGTATAAAGGCAAGTTGGCTAAAGTTGCTTTAATCAAAGTAACTCTACCCCCCACGGAAATATAGTTTCTCTTCCAAGCTGCCAATCTTTTTTCGAATTTTTCCACCACCAAGTTCCAGAACCTACTTTCCTTTGGATTTGCACCTAATGGAAGTCCTAGGTAGGATAGAGGCCACTGAGAGCAAGTGCATTCTAACAAGGCTGCTATAGCTCCTCTCTGTTCAAAGGAACTCCCACAACACAACTCTTCTCAAAATTTACCTTCAAATTTGAGGCCCTCTCAAAGTGAATTATTAAATCCTTCAGATTCCTTACCTCCATCAGATCACAACCTTCGCAAAAGATTATTATGTCATTTACAAAATAAAGATGGGTTACTGAAACTCTTATCTCTAACTATTCTCCACCCTCTTAGAGATCCGGCTCTATCCAATTCTGAGAGGAGTCTACTAAAATCATCGACAACTAAAGTGAAAATGAAAGGTGACATGGGATCACCTTGTCTCAGACCCCTACTAGCTGGGAAAAAATCATTAACTACCCCGTTGACTAAGATGGGCCGCTTGACTAGGATGTTCAACTTTTCTTTCTTTTCTACCTCTCTAACTCTCCACAATTTCTCTTCTTCTGGATTGTCTTCCCCTGGAACCTCCTCCTATCCCATTCTCTCTTCTTCTCTCCGCAAAAAAGTCTTCTATTTGAATTTAGGAAAAGACCCCACATCCTTTTTTCCAGCCTCAAGCTTTGACTTAGCTAGGGAAACTTGCAAAGTTAAAAGCTAACTAATGAGATGTCAAGTTTTACCATTCCTTGGGAGACTAAAAAAACTTGCAAAGTTAAAAGGTAACTAAAGAGACACTAACAGGTGCTTTAGGTAACAAAGTTAGTTTATGATCTGATAGGGCGCTTGGCATTTGTATGCTTCAAACATTTCATAAATCAATAAAAATAACTAACTCTTTTTTATTAATAACAAAAATAATTTCATTAATAAAGAACAATTAAGCAAGGATTTAAATATCAATACGATACATCCGACAGAGGGTGTATCATATTGGTATCAGCAAGAGGGCATATAGGATACGCTACAACTAAACCTGTATCACCTAAGTTGCGCATATCGAAGCAATATGCATTCTTATTGGCCCATATCATGTTATATCGGCAATACGCGCTGACACGGAACAATACGGATCAATGTCTTTCTATTCACGCGTTAGTTGTAAAAATGTGACTAAAGTGATTCAAACCTAAATCACCCAACGCTAAAAGCCTTATCCACGCTCTTAATCCACTAGACTACATTTTGTGCTATGACAACAAGTGAAATAGAATATTATTTTATCAATTCTAGTGTCCACATGTAATGCGGACAATCCAATTCAATAAAAAAATAATATTCAAAACTAATATTTTGTAAACTACTAGAATAAATAATTTCTTAAATCCACATTTATATCAAAAA